>CAUYQG010079220.1:0-35405 GCA_963574415.1 Tarsius wallacei | reverse complement strand
CTGAAGATAAAAAGCCTGAGAAAGAAGTTTGCCCAAAAAATGCTTCGCAAGGCAAGGAGGAAGCTTATCTATGAAAAAGCTAAGCATTATCACAAGGAATACAGGCAGATGTACAGAATTGAGATTTGAACAGCTAGGATGGCAAGAAAAGCTGGCAACTTCTATGTACCTGCAGAACCCAAATTGGCATTTGTCATCGGGATCAGAGGTATCAATGGTGTGAGCCCGGAGGTCCAGAAGGTGTTGCAGCTTCTTCGCCTTCATCAGATCTTCAACGGAACCTTTGTTAAGCTCAACAAGGCTTCAATTAACATGCTGAGGATTGTAGAACTGTACATTGCATGGGGGTACCCAAACCTGAAGTCAGTAAATGAACTAATCTACAAGCATGGTTATGGCAAAATTAGTAAGAAGCAAATTGCCTTGACAGATAATGGTTTGATTGCTTGATCTCTTGGTAAATATGGCATCATCTCATGATTCATGAGATCTATACTGTTGGAAAATGTTTCAAAGAAGCAAATAACTTCCTCTGGCCTTTTCAATTATCCTCTCCACGAGGTGGAATGAAGAAAAAGACCACCCATTTTGTAGAAGGTAGGGATGCTGGCAAGAGGGAAGACCAGATCAATAGATCAACAGGCTTATTAGAAGGATGAACTAAGATGTCTGCCATGATTATTTTTGTTAACCGGTGAGTTAATAATAAACAATGCCTGCTTTCAAATGAAAAAAAAAAAATGCATAGTTTATTTTTTAAAAACAACCATTCTTATTTCAAGTCAGTGCTAGTTAAGTTGCAAGTAACAAAATTTAAAAAGACACTTTACTTATGTGTGTGTGTGTGTGTGTGTGTGTGTATGCGTCTGTGTGTGTATATATAGTCATTTTCAGTCACAGAATCTGTGATAAATATTTACAAGAAAAAAAATCCATAAATGTACCCCCAAAGACTATGGTGCCTATTAATATATCCAAATAGAGCCATCTAAACTCAGCACCTCCCCATTATTAAAACTGGTATCTTAATTTTTAGATGCTATCCTTGCCCAAATCTGCTAGTAAGTAAACATATTCATGCTATCATGAGGCTTCTGGGTTAAATGTACAAAACACACTATCATATTGTACAATCATCTGTGTGACATAAAAAACTGGTTTATCAGTGATCAAATGATCTTAGTTAAACCTTTGTTCTTATATTAGAGTCCTAAATCTCATAATACTACTGTATTTAAAACTGACCAGCATTACATGTCCCCATAAGCCCTATCCATTAAAAAAATCAAGTTTTCAGACTTTGAAATTATCCAATTTTATATTTTAAAAATAAAAAATTGTCAAATTAAAATAATGAAATGAATAAAAACATATACAATCCATTTTATTTTCTTATATACGTCTTATTGAAAACAACTTTAAAACTGGATTTCTAAATATTATTCAAATATCTCTCCCTTAAGAAATAAAATTTTGATATGTATTGGTTTAATTGGGGGATCATTCTATATTTTCTTAAGAATTCAGGATATAAAAAGTTGGCAAGAGTCACGTATCTTCTTGGTTCACTGCCACTGTGTAGCATCAGTCAATACGGGCAGGATTCGCTGAAATAGCTGTCTGTATTATAGAAAAGCTCAGCTTCCCACTCCATCCCCATGCATCAAAAGCCTAACAACATGCTCCACTCCAGACACTCTTAGTTTCTCTTATCTCTTATTCCAGCCACCACTGTGGCAACCAGTCCTACATGAGCTCTGAGCAACTGAAAAGTGGGGGCTACCCAACAGCACTTCACCTCAGGCCCATACAGTGTGTGTATCTCACCTCCTATGCGAAAGTTTCCTATGTTGACACTAAAGTATGGGACATCACCAGATGTCATAAGACCCTGCCAGGCACACATACATCCAGTTGGCTCTCCATATCCATAGGTCTGTATCCATGGATTCAATCAACTACAGATGTAAAACATTTTTTTAATGGATGACTGCATCTGTACTGACATATACAGACTTTTTTCCTTGTCATTATTATCTAAACAATACAGTATTACAACTATTTACATAGTATTAGGTATTATAAGAGATGATTTAAAGTATATGGGAAGATGTGCAAAAGTTATATACAAATACTATGCCATTTTACATAAGACATGAGCATCCATGGATTCTGGTATCCAAGGAGGGTCCTGAAACCAATCCTCAACATACACAAAGGGACAACTATATACAACCCAGAAATTCCAGCAAGTTAATATCTCCAGAGGTGAGACTTCGGTAAATGGGAGATGGACATCATTAGATAAGCTTTCCCTCTCTCTCCCCCAATAGACTGTCCTATCTGTGGGACATTGAGATGATAAAGTCCCACGCAGTCAAGCAATCTGTGACATTTAGCAATAGCCAGTTTGAGAATACATTTTTATATTGACTCTTCCTCCTTTCCTTCTTCACTCCAGTTTGCACTCTCTAATAATTAGTAGTGCATAGGGCTCTGCTTTCTGGGGAAGCCAGCTTCAAATACCCTACCATCTCAAAAAAAGTTTGTGGTTTGTATACTGCAAGGAAGATTCCCAAAGCCCATTAAACTGCAAGTTGCTATTTCTACATCCCTTTCCTTAATTGAAAGACCTCAGAGACAGCAGAATAAAATCAAAACCTTACTGCTTCCTCACTCACTACCTCTCCTAACCTATTACAAATACCAATCTCCAAAATAAGTAATCTCAAATGAGGTCTCTATATTAGGGTTCATGTACTATTTTATCTTGGCAATGAGAATGGTCTAAGGAAAGAACAATGGGTGTACACTGACCTATTTCCTTCTCTAGCCCCAGAGCTGGGATTCTAAACACTGCCCCCTACATTATGGCTCAAATTAGGCCACAAAGGACTCTACCTCTTATAAGTAAGAAAGCAACACTGAATATTTCAAAACTAAAAGACAAGGCTGGCACTGTTCTATCATGCTGAAACAATCTGATAAATCACTTTAGTCCATATAACATAATTCCCAAAAATCAAATTACTAACCATATAGATTTTCTTCCTTTTTTAAGAAAGAGGAAAAAAAGCAGTAGAAGATAGCCGCTTGGATCTATCACAAAGATTAACTATTAAGATAATGTCTTAAAACTGCCTTTATTACTCAGGAAAAAGTAAGCTTGCAAATTAGGTTATCAAATATAACAAAGCAGAAAGTTAATTATGCAGCTAACATACATGAAATTTAGCAGGGGTGACTATGTTATCCATGTATTCAACTAAGCCTGTATACTATATACCAAGCATGAGAAAAACAAACCAAGCAAAAAAGCCTCTGCTATATAGGCATTGTATTGTCTATCAGAGAGGATAAAAAAATTAAACAGATAATAACACAAAAATTCCATCCTTGCAATTATTAAGAAGACCGAGAAGTCAGAAAGGGCTTATGGAAGAATAAACGTTAAAATTGAGACCTGAAATAGAAATTATCTTGAGGGTAGAGGACAGTGGAGGTAAAAGGAATTCTAAACAGAATAAAGTATGTGAAGATCCTGAGACAGCACAGAGGTTAGCATGTTAGACAAAAAGGCCACATGTTAGCATGTGTCTGGTGTTCACTGGTAACATGGCAAGCTTGTTGGAATGGAGACTACAGGAGGAAGAAGCAGCAGGAACCAGATCATGAAGGACTCTGTAATATTGGTCATGTTACAAAGTAATACCGGTAACCACGACATTAACAATTTTGAATTCTATCACTTTCTTAAGATGAAAAGGGATAACAGAATTTTAGGCTACAATTTATAACAATTGGCAGGCTAGTGATGTTTCTGAACTGAAAATTAGAGAAAGCTAATAACCTAACACACCCAATTAAACATCACTATTCTACTTTCTCCCAGTTTTTTTTTTGTTTAGAAAGCAGGATTTATTGAGAGGACAGAAAAGCTCCCACAGTGGGAGGGGTCCCGAAGGGGTTGCCCTCTCCCCAGTTCTTAATAACTACCCTAAAGAGTAAGATTGAGTGATGGCAGTAAAACAGCTGATTAGAAGCACCTGAAACTCCTCCTCCTCACAAAAACAGCCAGAGCAATGAATGAAGAACTACATTTGGAAACACAACCCCATCCTCCAACCAGGATCAGCTGGGAATCAAGAGAAACTTTTCCCTATAATGAGGAGGTAAGCAAGAGGATCCCAGCAACCCCCATCAACACCCTGGGTATCTTCCAAACCTTGTCATTGTGGTCCCCTGCAGTCCTCACAGGCAATAAAACCAGCTGGGGGAGCCACTTGCAGTCCACAGAGCTGTGATCCCCCAGAGAAGGCGCCAACACTGTGCCCTCACTCCTGCGGCCTGCGAGGCTACTATGCTAGTCATCTTAGAACTGGAACTATAGCTGGAGTATGTCTTGCTCTGAGTATAAGTAGCCATGGCTCCCCTCAATCCCTGAGGCTAAGATACTGCAGAATCACACCAGCCTGGTGGTCTGACACCCCCAAGCTGAACTGCAAGCAGCTGTTACACCCTTTGGTATCTCCATCCAGCAAATAGGAATGTGATCTTGCATATCAACAACTTCAACACCACCCATAAATCTCTTCCCTGGAAGGAAACAATACAGTGACCAGAAATAACCACAGTTCATGCTCATTCTTTGGACACTTAAATTACCTTTAAGAAATGACAGTCTCTTCATAGTTTTTACCAGAAATGGGTGATACTTTTTATAAAAGGTCACTTGCCATTTGATTTTCCAGTTTCTCTGATAAACCCACATACACACTCAATCCTAATGAAAAAAGCTTAATACCTTAAGACAGATATAGCAGAAAATTATGATATGAGTACAGAATTACTTTCCCATAATGGAAAAGACAAGTGGTCCCTACTCAAAAAAGTTTCACATTTAGTCAGTAATGAACACTGTGTCTATCTTCAATAAAATACTTGACATATCCATTTTAGTAACCTCTCTCCACGGGTCTTAAAAATTTCCTACTTTATTAGCTCAGTACATTTAAAGACATAGTAAAACTAAGTAGTAATAAACTTATGAGCATTCTGAAAGTGATTTTTCATCACAAAACTATGAAAGAAAGCAGATATTTCTACTAATAAGAATAATTTGGAAAGCCTAGTGAAAACCCTCAACCTGGTCACAAAAATGAATATTACATTGGTGATATGTAGCAACATGTCTCTGTGTGCAACTACCACTGAATATTTATTTGTCATCTCAATTGAAAATTTCCAAGTCAATAATTTCTAGGACTATAAATTTGCTATACTACAATATGAAATTTGAATATTAAGTTATTTGGAAAGTTAAAATGGACAAAAATTACTGGCATTTGGTCTTTTTAAAAAAAGTGGGGGGCTATATTCATGATTAGATGCTAGTTTCTCCAACAACATATAGATTTTACTCCAAATTCTATTAGGTCCCCAAAGTAACTGGTCATCTTCAGTCATTACAAAGTCAACTTGTTGATGTTTCTGTATAATACCCTTTCTACAAACTGGATAGACTTCCCATTACCACAACTTTTCATGATAACATAGAAAATTCACTATTGTCATTTTAAGCTTAATAGAAATATTCTCAGCCTAAGAAACCAAAAGCTATTATCAAAATTTTTCTTCAACTATTGAATTTACTTTTTAAAAATCAAATAGAAAATTTATCTTAGTAATGAAGGCTAAAATGTCATAATTACAAAAAGTGAGGTTTTTCTACAATTCTCCCAGAAAAAAAAAAGATGTATCAGTCTAGGGAAAGAGAGCAAAAAAAAAAAAAAGTATGATCTGCCAAACCTAACGTGTTATTTTTAAATGAGCAAATTGTCAAAAATTACATTATCATATACATCTGCTTAAATAATGAAGAGAAAGAAATTCTAAAGTCCCTACTGCTCCTAAGGTTGTCCAACTTAGTCTAAGAATAGAGAAGTTCCTATTAAGCTGGGATTCAGTTCACTGGTCTATTTCCCCAAAATCTAAACTGCTGAAAACAAGTCTTTAATAGTTTTTCTTTATTATTAATTGGGTAATTTTATATTGCATTGGTGTTTTCTGTAACACAGAGTATGACAGGATAAATTAACACAATCTCATGTAGAAATGTCAAAATGACACCAATTAATATAATGGTAGCAGGTTTTTCTAACATCCAAAAATAATTTATAAGTTGGGCTTTTAAGATTCCACATTTTTTTTAAGAGAATGCCTTAATCATTCAGTTTATTCCTTGTGAGACTTAAGATAAGCTTGTCAACACAAAAAAGTATTTCTTTTTAAAGGGATTTCCAAGATTTCCAGTATCTCGTCTTTATTAGAAAGTCTATTTAATGGCAGCCAATTTACAAACATCAAATTTAAGATAGAAGCTTCAATAAAACAAGAAGAAAGAAATTAAAGTTCACCACACATACTTATGATAGCATATATTGAACAGACTACTTAAGAAAAGACCTTTGGCCGGGCTCGGTGGCTCAGCCTGTAATCCCAGTGCTTTGGGAGGCAGAGGTGAGTGAATTGCCTGAGCCCGCGGGTTCGAGACCCGCCTGGGCAGCTTGGCGAGACCTCATCTCTACAATAAATCAAAAAATTAACCGGGCGTGGTAGCGCACGCCTGTAGTTCCAGTTACTCGGAAGGCTGAGGTGGAAGGATCGCCGGAGCCCAGCAGGTCGAGGCTGTGGTGGCAGGGAGCAGCCACTGCACTCCAGTCTGGGCGACAGAGTGAAACTCCAACTCAAAAAAAAAAAAGAAAAGAAAAGAAAAGAAGACCTGACACTGAGGGCTTCATTTTACCATCACTCATGTTGTGCATGAACCAGTTTTCACATTACTTTAATTAAGAGACAGACATAATAAATCTATCATTTAAAGTACACGAATTCATTACTCCCTCTTTGTAAAGCTTGACATCCTCGTTCATACCATATATTTGCGAACTGAGTATGTATTCTACTGAAAGGATAAGAACAAATAAACTAGAATAACAGCTTTTTAAGTTTATGTTTTCATAAAACAAGAAAACAATGAATGAGTGTTTGCAATATAGACTGCTGGGTCATTTTAACATCATTGGGATCTTTAAGTTTCCTTCAAAATATTAAGGAGTATCTGTACTGTCTCATAAAGAATTATGTAAAACTTAACATTATAAGTGACTCCAACAACTAAACAACAAACAAAAGCACCTTAAAAAGAAGACAATACCTAATTAACTAACTTTTAATGACAAAAAAATGTATATTACCTACATACTTAAACCAATAAATATTCATCAGTAAGTACAGTCACTTTGTCCTCGAACCATGAAAAATAAAAACCCCAAAGAGAAAGTATTCAATTGTATATTCCTATTATAATTAGAAATAAATTTTAATAAACTAATTCACAAAAAAACATTTATTTAAGAAAAATTACCAGTTTCTCCAATTCTTCATTTTGACTATTCCCTTAATTTTCTGAAATTCAAATCAATAAACTCTCAGAAGTTTAAATGGAAATTATTATACAAGCACTACAATTTCATCTAAATCTCCAAACTTGTCTATATTACAATATTGCACACAATTATAGTTAAATTATACTTATTAAATACCTAAACACAAAATGTTTTTCAGTATATAGTTCCAAGAATAGTCTATCATATATTAATTCCTTGAATACAAACTTTTCTAGTCACTGAGTCTTTTCATATTTTATCTTATTACATTTATAAATATACTTACTTATAAAAATCAAGACTTTATTTTTTTTTTCAAATTAACACCAATTTAAGGATACTGACCAAATTGCCAGTGTTGGGTTTAACAACTGAAAGAGTCTCAGGTCAGTGTCTTTCTTTCTTTTTTTGTTTTAGAGTCATGGGATACATGTGAGGATTTGTTACATAAGTATATTGTGTGAAGGTGAGGTTTGGGCTTCCAGGGAGCCCTCTCCCCAACAGAAGTGGACATGGTACCCAGTGGGTGGTTGTGTACCCATTATCCTCCCTGCATCCCTCTTTTAGCAGTGCCCAGCATATATTGTTCCCGCCCTTATGCCCCTGTGCCCAAAGTTTAAACTCTTCATTTTTTTTATCATAACATTTCCTTGTTCTCAAAGCTTTCTATTTGACAGCTTTATTAAAAACACAATTTACAGAAGCAATACATATTAAAGATTTATTTAGAAAAATTGCTTTTTCTAGTAAAGAGGCTAGAGAGAGAAGCCAATGTATTGGGATTTTTTAAAAACACTGTAAGACAAATCTGACAAAAATATGGTTAGAGAAAATTATTTTCATTTCTTCTACCACAAGTACATTTTCTATTCAAAAATCCTATAAATCCACACATTTAATGTAAAGAAGCAATGATGATGACCAAAGGTTTTTTTTATCACTATGTGGCAGAAACTGTGCTAAATGCATAACATTTATATTAATCCTCACAGCAAATGTAATTCTATTTTATACATGGAGGTCCAAAAAGCAAAAAAATTAAACATTTTACTCAAAGCTACACAGTCAGTAACAGAGCTGAGATTCTATGATACTCTTGCTTCCTCCCACGTTCCAAAGCTGTGCACATTAGATGTACTGGCATGTTTACATGGCTCCAGACTGAGTGCACACTGGTGTGTATGAGTGCGCCCTGCAATGGGATGGCATCCTGTCCAGGGCTGGCTCCTCCCTTGCCCTTGAGATACAAAGAGAGGCTCTGGCTATCCACAACCATGAACTAGAACTAGAATAAGTGGATTGGAAAATGAATGAATGGAGGCAAATAGCTGTCAAATTAAAATTCGGAAACTATACCATAATATAGGAATGCATGATAATAAATAATGCAGTACAAAAACACTTAGTGAGCCCATATTGGTTATTGTTTTTTTTTGAACAGTGTGGTGGTAAAAGGTGCTCCTTACAATTTTCACTTTGCAAACATCTATCCCTTGATTTAATCCACCATCGCTACAACAGCTGTCACTCACTGGTTCACTAAAAACTGTGTAAATAATTATCTTACTTACTTGCTTTTTTTAATCTGTCCTACATATATAGCTCACATTTATTTATTTCAATGTTGAATACTGTAAGTGTTTTGAGTCCTTTTTTTTTTTTTTTTTTGAGTGAGGTCTCACTGTCACGCAGGATGGAGTGCAGTGGCACAATCCCAGCTCACTGCAGCTTCAACCAGATTCTGAGCTCAGGCGACCCTTGTGCCTCAGCCTCCAGCTGAGACTACAGGCATATGCCACCCCGGATGGCTAATTTTTTTATTCTTTTTTTTTTTTAAGAGATTAGGTCTCACCGTGTTGCCTAGGCTGGCCTCAAACTCCTGGGCCAAAGCAATTCTCCCACATCAGCCTCCCAAAGTGCTGGGATTACAGACATGAGCCACCCACACCCAGTCATTTTGAATCTTTACTTACTATTAATAGTATGGTGATGTTTTTGTGACCAAAAATATGCCACAGTAACTTAACTCTTGTTTATGTCATTTAGCCTGTTTCACTTGAAGTCACAGTTTCCAAGAATCTACTGACTTAAGTGAGGATTTACTGTACTATATTGTGGATAAAGTATACATTGTATCTGGCACAATGCCTGATACCCAGTAAGTACCAAATAAATGTGCAACTATAAGCATAATATTTATGTCTTCTTCACTTACTCTGTGATAATTCTGGATTTCCTTTGAGATTCATCATCTTTGGAATTGAAGGGCCATACACATCCACATCCAACAAGCCAATGGCCTTTGACTAGAAAAAAACCCAAAACAAAACAAACAGAATTTACCATTAAATGATTCCTACTCTTCATCAAAGATAACGATTATAGCAACAGTAATCTGACTATAGAAAAGAAAATTTGCAAAATGTTTCAAAATCCGAATCTAAACTTTCAAAACAACAGTAAGTAAAAGAGCATAAATTGCTTAGGATAAATATTTTTATTGATTTATTAATACCTTCTAGATAACTGACTAGAGAAATCCACTCCATATGCTTTACATATTGTAGTTCATGTCTCCCATATAGTCTCAAGTAGACTAAGGCCTTTTTTATCCGAACACAACTTTGAGAACAAATTACATGCAAATATTGTTTAAATGATGGTTTGAATGGCAAACATAACCCCAGAAAGATGGAGCATTAATTTTTAGAAGGACTGCCTAACACACCAAAGAATATAAAAGAAAAAAGATCACAGAAACAAGGCCATAATAAAACAAGTAAGATGCTGGGCTCGGTGGCTCAGCCTGTAATCCTGCGCCTTGGGAGGCTGAGGTGAGTGAATTGCCTGAGCCTGCAGGTTTGAGACCCGCCTGGGCAACTTGGTGAGACCTCACCTCTACAATAAATCAAAAATTATCCGGGCATGGTAGCACGCGCCTGTAGTTCCAGCTACTTGGAAGGCTGAGGCGGAAGGATCGCCGGAGCCCAGCAGGTCGAGGCTGTGGTGGCCAGGAGCGGCCACTGTACTCCAGTCTGGGTGACAGTTTTAGAATCCAAATCAAAAAAAAAAAAAAAAAAGAAGTGGTATTTCTAAGTACTTGCCACATGACCTGGATTAATATAGCAAAGTGTGACCAATGTGCCTTAAAGTTAATATTTTGTCGGGCTTATCTCAGATACATAGATGGAAAAAAAACACACACACAGAGAATGCCTTGTGCACTGAAAATCTTTAGTTTGTGCCCCCGTTTCCACACGTTCTATCCTTCCCTTTCCTGGGGGCATCTGACCTGTGTGAAACACATTAAAGGACCCTCTGGCTTCTGATTGGGTTTGGCCAGTGGGGAGCCCCAGCAGATGGAGGGAAGGTAGGCAATGAGGTCAAAGTTTTTTTTTTTCCCAGCTCTCTTCTTGAGTGCCACCTCAGCTTAGCTGTGTCCCCAAGTTGAAGGTCACTGGTCCTTTCAACATGTCCTCTCTACATGCCCCTCAGGGTCCCATGACCACTCCCTTCCTGCACCCCCAGGGCTTTGGAGTATACTGTACCAGCCCTGGGAACCTGTACTTCTCCTTGGATTTCCTGTGCCCTGTCTATATTTATAAACAGTGTCTTTATGAAATCTCTTTATGCTTGCCGAGTTGAATATGCCATCTCTTTCTCTACTGAGACTCTGACGGATGCACTCTGAATGGAAACCTTGAGTGTTTATAGTGTTTCACACTCAGCATTGCTGGTACAGTCGATATATACTCTGTATAGTTGTACCATTTTCCGACTGAATCATTTTCCAATAAAAGCTCTTATGACCACTATTCCTATTTAATTTCCTTGTGTTTTTTCTTAGACCATCCAAACTCCTCCTGATCTTTCTCTCTCAGAGTAGGCATGAGCCCACAATTCTGACTATTAGTGCAGAGTGGGGCTCTGACTTTTAAAATTGAGGCTTAATATTTTTTGTATCGTCATTCCTGCTGAATAGATTTCCAGACATATCACCTTTAGGTTTTGCTAAATATAAGATAAATGTAGACAATGGTGAAATCAGAATATTATTGACAATGGAATTGAAGACTTTTTTTCTGTTTATCATTTTCAAGTGAAAACCTTGTCACAAGGCCCTTTCCAAGGATATAGCTGGAGCTTTGGTGAGGCATGACAGTTCCCATGTTTGACTGCCTTTTTTACTGTGTGAGGCTGACTCTGCAGTGTGAAACTTCTCCCAACAGCCTGCCATGCTTAAGCTTGCAAAGCACATGCTATCAGCCTGTAATCCCAGCGCTTTGGGAGACCGACGTGAGTGGATTGCCTGAGCCTGCGGGCTCGAGACCCGCCTGGGCAACTTGGTGAGACCTCATCTCTACAATAAATAAAAAAATCAGCCGGGAGTGTTAGCGCGCCCCTGTAGCTCCAGCTACTTGGAAGGCTGAGGTGGAAGGATTACCGGAGCCCAGCAGGTTGAGGCTGCGGTGGCTGGGAGTGTGCCACTGCCCTCCATTCTGGGCGACAGAGTGAGACTCCAACTCAAAAAAAAAAAAAAAGTGCTTCCTAAGCCAAGGGACTTTGCCTGCTTTTCCTGCCTGCTGTAGCCTCAGCAGCACTTAGCACAGTACTTGTCACACAGTAGATGCTCAATACATATTCTGTCTCCCTACCTCATCATCTACTTTCTCCTGTCATTAAAAAAAAAATTTATTTTAAAGATGTGGGGTGTAATTCAGGGTGAGGTATACAAATGGTCATTGTACAGGTAAAGTTTGGGCCTCACTTTGTTTCCCACCTCACCTGGTTTGAGATCAGGTACCCCTATTGATGAAGTGTGCCCCACCCCCTTGTCATTTTTTAAAGCAGGGTCTGGTAAACTACAGCTCAAGGGTAAAATCCAACTGTCACCAGTTTTTATATGGCTTGTGAGCTAAGGGAATGATTTTTACAATCTTAAATGATTGGGGAAAAAAAAGAAGAAGAATTTGTGAGGTTAAAGCTATACAAACTTCAAATTTCTGTGTACAAATATAAAGTTTTATTGGCACACAGCCATGTCCATTCATTTACACATTATCTATGGCTGCTTTCAAGCCACAGAGTTGAGTAGTTGTGACAGAGATCCTGTGGACCAAAAACCTTAAAAAATTTACTATCTGGGTTTTTTTTTTTGAGACAGAGTCTTGCTTATCATCCGGGCTGGGGTGCAGTGGCATGATCATAGCTCAGTATAGCCTCAAACTCCTGGGCTCAAGTGATCCTCCCATCTCAGCCTCCCGAGTAGTCAGGTCTACAGGCATTCACTGCCATGCCCGGCTAATTTTTAAGTTTTTTGTAGAGATGGGATTTTGCTATGTTTCCTAGGCTTGTCTTGAACTTCTGGCTTCAAACGATCCTCCTGTCTCAGTCTCCCAAAGCATTGGGATTACAGGCATGAGCTACCACATCCAGTGTACCCTCTGGGACTTTACAGAATGTTTTCCTGGCCCTGTCCTAAAGGGTGAACAGAAACTGCTTGAACACTCATAGTCTCTCTGCTTCTGTACCTTCAATTATTCCTGTGCGTACATAACGCTCCTTCATTCAATATTTATTCAACAAACCTTTATTGAGCACCCACTTCTTTCACCAAATAGGTCAAGGGGCTCAGTTTCTTGCCCCTCTAGTTGGGAAGGTGTGTCCAGAACGTTGGGGAAATGTCCCCAAATGGTGACTGAATTTGTGTGAATCTGTTGACTCAGCACCCCTTTGTTCTTTTTTGTTTTGTTTTGTTTTTGAGTTGGAGTCTCACTCTGCCACCCAGGCTGGAGTGCCGTGGCACACTCATGGACACCCCAGTGTCAACCTGCTGGGCTCCGGCGATCCTTCCGCCTCAGCCTTCCAAGTAGCCAGAACTATAGGCGCACGCTACCATGCCTGGCTAATTTTGGATTTATTGTAGAGACCAGGTCTCGCCAAGTTGCCTGGACTGGTCTCAAACCCGTGGGCTCAGGCGATCCTCTCGCCTCAGCCTCCCAAAGTGCTGGGATTACAGGCTGAGCCACCGAGCCCGGCCAGCACCCCTATGTTAAGGTGGCACAGGGCGGCTGTTGGTCAGGAAGAAGCCACACATGCATGAGCCCCAGCTTATGGCACCATCAGTGTTGAAGCATGGGGGCAGGCTTGCTCTCGTAAATGGAAGGCTGTTCCTTAGGTCAGAGTGTTCTAGTCCTTTTCTGTTTGAGACTCACCTGAGACTTGGCAAGGCTCAGGAGCTCTGACCCCTGCTTCTGTCTCTGTCTTCTCCACCTCAAATTGTCAGTGGAACGACAACATCCACAGGCACCCTTCTTCTTCCCCATGCTTTCCATTTCCTCTGTCCTCTGTTCTAGCTGTTAAAGCTACACTGGCTACAAAGGGGGTCAGAGGAAAAAGGAGAAATAATAGCCATCAATATCTAAGTGCCCAGCATAAGCGTTTTCACGAGATTTACATACATTGTAAAGTTTTTCAAAATCTTTTCCTTAAAAGGCAGGCACTCTTATTGTCCTATTTTACAGATGAAAAAACCGAGGCTCAGAGAGCAATTTGCCTAAAACATATCTCTGAAGCGGTGGGGCCTGGAGTTTGCACCCAGGCAATTGGACTCCAGAGCTGGAGCTCTTCACGACCACGGTGACAGGTCAGGCATAGCTGCACATTCGATGACAGGAAAGCAGTGTGGATAGAAAATGGGAGTGAGCGCCTTCCTTTTTTTGTAATGACATTTTTGGTATCCGCCAAATTGGTAGTTACTGTCAGACCAGTTGCCCTACATCTCAGACTGAGCATTTTCTATCAAAAGGACTTGAAAGTGCAGGTTGGAAACTGGATGAGGGACAGAAAAGACTGACACGTGTGCTTTCTGCTGGTGTGGGCTATCACTACTTTGCAAGATGAGGACTTTGACATCTGACAAACCCAGGGTGTTTCTGGACTCAAACAATGATGGTCTAGAATGCCAGGGGCCATAATTTCAGCAGAACTGACCAAACCAGCAGTGCTTGAGGTGTCTGGAATGTGAATCATGTTACTAGAAAAAAGGAGTGGTCAAGTAAGTATGGGAAATGTAGAGTTAAACAAAGTTAAGCAGGATCTTAAATGCGTGGTGACCCTCCAAGAGGAAGATATCATATACAGCAATTTAGACTCCAGCCTTGCATCAGTTTGGGGAGATGCTGCCTTAGGCCTCCCTCTACCTTTCCCCTTTCCTTTTAATTTAAGAAGCCCCAAACACTTAAGCGACTCCAGGGAAGTCTGTGACTTGTGTCAATTCACTGCTACTTCTAGGCTAGGAAGGGACAAGCATTGCAATGTTTCCACAGAGAGAAAAACTCTGTTAGGAAAGATGTTCAGATGATTAACACAAAATCAGGTTGGAGTTTTTTGAGAGCTTTTCAGTTATTCAACAGTGATGTCTAAAATCAAAGCAAGTTGGGGTCCTATAAACCTTTCTCAAGTGTTAATGTTTTACATATTTTAGTTTGTCCAATCCTTTATGTATTGTTCAAAACACGAAGTAAGACCTCAGAATGTAATAAGAATGCTTATTTTCTAATGATATAGGAAACAGACATTTATGTAAGTAAGATGTGGGAATTGCAGCCTGGGCTCTGGTAAAGTAAACATGGGAATGTGTGGAATTCACTTGTAGTTGGCAGGAAATAAAGTGTCATTGTTAGGATGGTTTCCGGTCATAAAAAAACTCTTCAATTTGGTTTGAAATTGCAACTTTAGATGTTGTTTTAGACTTAGAAATCCATAGGACATCTAAAATTGTATTTTTTTTTTCTTTCTTTTTTTTTGGTGAAATAGTCTTCTGTATTTTCCCACTGACAAGAAATTAAGTGTTTCTATTCCTGGGAGTACACAATGTAACGATGACGATATACCCCAGGCATATGTGAATGTGGCCCGGCACTGAAAGTAGGGAAACTCTGTGTTGACTTCAGTGATGAGTTTCACGTACACAACTTACTTAGTCATTTCCACAGCTTCCATTTGTGAGAACCGGTCACTCCAGCAGGTTTAGGTAATAATCTACGGCCATCAAATGATTTTACCCGAAGCTTCTTTGACTTGTGCCTGTTTACATGCTTGTGCTTCTGGAGAAGACCAGCCATGACTTATTCTTTAAGGCAAATTTCGTTTTTTATTCAGTACAAAGTAATTTTTGTAAGTAAAAAGTGTTTGCCTTTACTTCCTTTACATAATGTAGCAGGAAAATAAATGTTTTGCAAAGGTCTTTTGGGTAAGATTAAATAAGTTAAATAGTAACGGTTCCATACCTAACCAGGGAGTTCTTTAAAAATGAAAAAATGTTGGAAAGACAAGCTGCTGCTTGTGGGGAGGGACCAGAGGCTGGCTGCTTTAGGAAGAGCAGGGGAGCCTAGCAACAGGTAGACTGAGGCTCACCAGCTGTTGGTCACAAGACTGTGTTCTAGGGTTCAAACACAAACATTTTAACAACCCAGTTGTCTTCTTTTGCCTTTTAAAAATTAAAAGACAAAACAAAACAACAACCCAAAAAACTGCCAGGGCAACATAGCGAGACTCTGTCTCCACCAAAAATCAAAAAATTAGTCAGGCATGGTGGCGTGCACCTATAGTCCCAGCTACTTGGGAAGCTGAGGTGGGAGGGTAGCCTGAACCCAGGAGGTCGAGGTGGCGGTAAACTGTGATCACTCCAGCCTGGGGGATAAGTGAGGCTCTGACAAAAAAAAGAATTAAAGATAAAAATAATTATTGTGGTACAACATGTAACATAAAGTCCAGCAAGTTCGCCACTTTAAGAGACACAATTCAGTGGCATTTAGTGCACTCATGATGTTGTGCAATCCCGTCACCACTATCTCATTCCAGAGCAGTTTCATCACCCCAGAAGGAAAGCAGTCACTTCCCATGCTCTCTCTCCAGCTTTTTCTGCTCAATGAATTTGCCTTTTCTGGAAATTTCATGCAAATAAAATCATACAATACGTGGTTTTTTGTGACTGGCTTCTTTCATTCAGTAAGATTTTTTTTTTTTTGAGTTGGAGTCTCACTCTGTTGCCCAGACTGGAGTGCAGTGGCCACTCCCGGCCCCCGCAGCCTCGACCTGCTGGGCTCTGGCGATCCTTCTGCCTCAGCCTTCCAAGTAGCTGGAACTACAAGCACGCACTACCACGCCTGGCTAATCTCTGAATTATTGTAAAGATGAGGTCTTGCCAAGTTGCCCAGGCGGGTCTCAAACCCGCGGGCTCAGGCAGTGAGATATTTTTATGGTTCATCCACATTCTAGCTTGTACCAGCACTTCAATACTTTTTAGGGCTGAATAATATTCCATTGTATGGGGAGAGTGTCTTTTGTTTGTCCATTCATTTGATGGGCATTGGGGTGGTTTCCCTCTTTGGCTGTTGTGGATAATGCTACTATGAGTGTTCATGTACAAGTGTTTATTTTATTTTTATTATTATTATTTTTTAAGTTGGGGTCTCACTCTGTTGCCCAGGCTGAAGTGCAGGGGCATGATCATGACAATCACGGCTCATGGCAGCCTCAACCTCCTAGGTTCAGGTGATCCTTCCTCCTCAGTATCCTGAGTAGCTAGGACTACAGGTGCACACCACCACACCTGGCTAATTTTTTGATTTTTTGTAGAGACAAGGTTTCACTCTGTTGCCCAAGCTGGTCTAGAACTCCTGGGCTCAAGCTATCCTTCCACTGTGACCTCCCAAAATGATGAGATTACAGGCATGAGCCACCACACCCAGCCACAAGTATTTATTTGAAAACCTGTTTTTGGCCAGGTGTGGTGGCTCATGCCTATAATCCCAGCACTTTGGGAGGCCAAGGTGAGAGGATTGTCTGAGCCCAGGGGTCCGAGACCAGCCTGGGCAACTTGGCGAGACCTCATCTCTACAGTAAATAAAAAAATTAGCCAGGTGTGGTGGCACGCACCTGTAATTCCAGCTACTTGGAAGGCTGAGGCAGGAGGATCACCTGTGCCCAGCAGATCAAGGCTGTGGTGACCGGGAACATGTCACTGCACTCTAGCCTGGGCGACAGAGTGAAACTCCAACTCAGAAAAAAAAAAAAAAAGAAAACCTGTTTTCAATTATTTTGAGTGTATACTTAGGAGTGGGAGTGGAATTGCTGGGTCATATGGTGATTCTGTTTAACTTACTGAGGCACCACTGACCTGTTTTTCTCTTATCTTTTATGTCTGCCTAAAAATAAAAATGTAGGCCGGGCGTGGTGGCTCACACCTATAATCCCAGCACTTTGGGAGGCCAAGGTGAGAGGATTGCCTGAGCCCACGGGTTCGAGGCCTGCCTGGGCAACTTGGCGAGACCTCATCTCTACAATAAATCAAAAAATTAGCTGGGCGTTGTGGCTCGTGCCTGTAGTTCTGGCTGCTTGTGGCTGTGAGCATGCCACTGCACTCCAGCCTGGGCCACAAAGTAGGACTATGACTCAAAAATAAAAAGATAAAAATAAATACAAATGTACCATAAATTGAAATTTTAATATCAATCATGGGACATGTGTTAAGGAATGGTTGTATTTCTAGACCAAACATTAAAAGTCTAAGAATTGTTGGGGGAAGGTCAAAATTCACCCAGAATACTTTGTTAAATGAGCAATCACAGCCAGCAGAAGTCACTGATTACGTGTTTGCTTCTTGCTGCAACTGGCTTCTTCCTAAAACAGTTGGCCTTTTACAGAATTCAGTATCTCTAAAGAGGATGGCTATAAATAGATTACACTGCCACTGTCCACTTTGGTTTTGTACTTTTTCTGGGTCACATGGAAGCTCTTTAATCTTTTTTGTGATTTGGTTAAATGTAGAATAATCCAAGGGTAAATCCGAGTCAGCTACTCACCTTCCTTTTTTTGTTTACTTCTGCTTCAATATTTACCAGGGCAGGGTGAAAGAGAAACAGAATCGTTACAGAGAATGCTGATACTTTCTCAACATCAAATTGTCTGGTGACTATCCTTGTCCCAGCTAAAAATGAACAAAATAAAGAATGGGAGTTTGCCTCGGACAGGGAGCTCCAGAGGAGGGTGTAAAAGATAGTGAAAACCAGTGTTTTCCTACCCTCACACTCCCCACAGCACAGAGCATCTGGTCATCAAAATGTGTGGGTTTCCCCTGCTCCCCCACATACCAAGCAGTTCTTCAGTGGACACCACCTGAGTGTCCTATTCTGACACTATCTGGCTGGGTGTGGTGGTTCACACCTGTAATCTCAGTGCTTTGGGAGGCCAAGGTGGGAGGATTGCTTGAACCCAGGAGTTCGAAGTTATAGTGAGCTATGATTGTGCCACTGTACTCCAACCTGGACAAGTGAGCAAGATCCTGCCTCAAAACAAACAAAAATTTCAGACACTATCTACCTGGGGTTAGAGTCACATCCTGCAGGTGAAGGGCTGAGTCCCACAGAGTGCTGC
Source organism: Tarsius wallacei (assembly GCA_963574415.1). Taxonomy (NCBI): domain Eukaryota; kingdom Metazoa; phylum Chordata; class Mammalia; order Primates; family Tarsiidae; genus Tarsius; species Tarsius wallacei. The sequence goes on along the minus strand of CAUYQG010079220.1, from coordinate 16,518 downwards.
TATTACAGGTGCCAATTGCAAGTACAGCAATAGGTTGTCACCTATCCTTCTGACTGAACCTCTGGCTATAAATTGGTTTCCCATGACCCCTTCCTCAGGTTTGGTGAATCTGCTGGGACAGCTCACAGAACTCCGGGGAACACTTCCTTATATTTACACTTATGTTTTTTTTTTTTTTTTGAGTTGGAGTCTCACTCTGTCGCCCAAACTGGAGTGCAGCGGCATGCTCTCGGCCACCGCAGTCTCGACCTGTTGAACTCCGGCGATCCTTCCGTGTCAGCCTTCCAAGTAGCTGGAACTACAGACTCGTGCCACTACGCCCAGCTAGTTTTTGGTTTATTGTGGAGATGAGGTCTCGCCACGTGGCCCGGACGGGTCTCGAACCCGCGGGCGCAGGCAATCCACTTACCTCAGCCTCCCAAAGTGCTGGGATTACAGACTGAGCCACCGAGCCCGGCCTACACTTATGTTAATAAAGGATATTACAGAGGATGTAGAGAAACAGCAGGATGAAGAGATACACAGGACAGGGTATGCGGGAGGGAGCACAAGGCTTCCACGTGTTCTGCAGGCACCAACCTCCAGACACCTCTGCCTGTTCAGGGGCCCGGAAGCTCTCCTGATCCTGTCCTCTGGGCTTTTATGGAAGCTTCCTTATAAGGGCACAATTGGTTATCGCGGTCCCCAACCTTTTTGGCAACAAGGACTGATTTGTGGAAGACAATTCTTTCATGATAGGGTGGGGGTGGGCGGCATGGTTTTGGGATGATTCAGGTGCATTACATTTATTGTGCACTTTATTTATATTGTTGTTACATTGTAATATGTAATGAAATAATTATACAGCTCACCGTAATGCAGAATTAGTGGGAGCCCTGAGCTTGCTTTTCTGCACCTAGACAGACAGTCCCATCTGGGGGTGATGGAAGACAGTGACACCTTAGACCATCAGGCATTCGATTGTTATCAGGAGCACTGCAACCTAGATCTTTCGCATGCGCAGCTCACAATATGGTTTGTTCTCCTGTGAGGATCTAATGCCGCCACTGATCCGACACCATACGGAGTTCAGGCAGTTATGCCAGTCATGGGGAGTGGCGGGAAATACCAATGATGCTTCGCTTGTTTGCCCTCCACTCACCTCCTGATTTGCTGCTGGTTTCTTTCTTTCTTTTTTTTTTTTTTGAGTTGGAGTCTCGCTCTGTCACCCAGACTGGAGTGCAGTGGTCGCTCCTGGCCACCGCAGCCTCGACCTGCTGGGCTCTGACGATCCTTCCACCTCAGCCTTCCAAGTAGCTGGAACTACAGGCGCGCTACCACGCCCAGCTGATTTTTGATTTATTGTAGAGATGAGATCTCGCCAAGTTGCCCAGGCGGATCTCGAACCCTCAGGCTCAGGCAATCCACTCACCTCAGCCTCCCAAAGCGTGGTATTACAGGCTGAGCCACAGAGCCTGGCTCCTTTCTTTTTTTTATGTGAGTAGGAGTCTCACTCTGTTGCTCAGGCTGGAGTGCAGTGGCCCCCTCATGGCCACCGCAGGCTCGACCTGCTGGACTCAGGTGGTCTTTCTTCCTCAGCCTTCCAAGTAGCTGGAACCACAGGTGCCCACGCCACCTTGCCTGGTTAGTTTTTTGGTTTATTGTAGAGGCAAGGACTTGCCAAATTGCACAGGCTGGTCTTGAACTCCTGGACTCAGGCAATCTTCTTGCTTCTGCCTCCCAAAGTGCTGGGATTAAAGGCGTGAGCCACCGCACTTGCCTATTGTCAGTTCCTAATAGGTCACAGACCAGTTTCTGTAGGTGGTCTGGGGTTGGGGACCCCTAGATTACGTAAATTGCTAAAGCCCTCTCCCCTCCCTGGGGGTAGGGATGAGGTGGGGCTAAAGGTGCCAATCCTGCAATCACTGGTTGGTTCCCTTGGCAACCAGCCTTCTCTGGCAGTCTGTCAGAGCCCCCAGGAAGCGGCCTTCTCATTAGCAAACAAAACCACATATCCTTTTGAAGATTCCAAGGGTTTTAGGTACTGCTTGTCAGAAAACTGGGACAAGAACCAAGTGTGTGGCCAGGCCCCATTGCTCAAGCCTATAATCCCAGCACTTTGCAAGGTGGAGGCAAGAGGACTCCCTTAACCCAGGGGTTCGAGACCAGCCTGGGCAAATTGGTGAGACCTCATCTCTACAATAAATTTTTAAAAATAGTGGTCGCGTGTGCTTATAGTTCCAGCTACTTAGACGGCTGAGGCAGAAGGATTGCCTGAGCCCAGCAGGTCAAGGGTGCAGTGGCTCTGAGTATGCCACTGCACTCCAGCCTGGGAGAAAGAGTGAGACTCTGACCCTCCCCCCACAAAAATTAAACAAACAAAAAACCAAGGGTGTATTTCGTGTCATTAATCCCAATATCACAAGCATTCTAGCTCTTTCATGTATATGCAGCTCCCCCTTTCTCAGCTGCTGTCTGGTGGCTCAGCCAGCCTTCCCAGTACTTTTCAGCTTTTGGGAAATAGTTTAGGATTTCTTTTTTTCTCAATGGAAAGTCCATTCTTACCCAAGACTGAATCAAAATATTTAACAATCAGTATGATGCAGGTATCAACCCATCTGCAGAGGACATGGACCATCATATGACGCAGCAGATCCTGAGGTTGGAGTTAAGTAGGTGAATATTCTGGAGGGGATCGAGTATTTACCAACTGATAGAGAAGTATTTTCATATTTAACCACCAGTGTGACTGTACTGATGTGCTAAGAGGATTCCATTACTAGGAACTATGATGATATTCCTCTATCCCTCCATCTGTAGCCAGAAATGTAAAGGACCCTGATTTCGCTAGTTTACCCTACTGTCTTTCTACAAGAAGTAGCTATTACTTTCCCTATAGAGAAGGCATCATTCTGCCTACTTAACTCCCCTTCTCATTTGAGAAGATGACCTGTCTACTCATGTCAGTCTAGGAAGGTTACTATTAGGACTCGTGCTTCCTCGTGCTTCCAGGAATTCCTGACTATCCATTTACTTGATGTCACCATATTCTTTGTTTCTAAAATGGCAGTTACACTTGGTCATTGTCTTGCTTAATAATATCAATGTGTTTTCAATGCCTAAAAATAACCAATACCCCCACCACCTGACCTTCTCCAAGGGGGGAAAAAATCACACACATAACTTTAGAGTGGCATTCTAGGCATTCTAGGCATACTCAGTCCCACTGTCCTTTTCAGTGACGACTTCTTTTTGTCTTCTCCCCACACATGGGAATATGTCCCCCACCCCCATACACCCTGACAATCACCATCTCCATCTTTTGATTTCTCCTAAGTCATCACTTGTTAACCTCCGGTCATGCTTATTGTGTTAGTCCTTCAGTGTCACATCCTCTCCTTTTTTAGGAAGCTCTGGAGGAAGCATGTGACAGAAGCTGAGTAGCCATCCCTTCTCCGGGGTTGATGTAGGTGCCTGGAGAGAGACTGTGACTGTCAGCTCCAAGGCTGTGTGAGCCTGGAGCTGCCATGGCTGATGATTCTGACATGGAAGAACCTGTTGGGAGACCAAACTCAACACTGGAGCAGAGCCAAGAGATCAAGTGATCTCAGGAATGTGCCCTGTTAGGCATAAGTTAAACCCAGCATCACTCTTTGGTCTTCTCTTATTCTGGAGACATACTTAAATTAATTTGAGCTGGATTAATTTGATATATATATATATATATTCTGGAGTTATACTTAAATTAATTTGAACTGCCTAAATTAATTTGAGCTGAATTTCTGTCGCTTGTGAGAATGGGTTGGCATATCTTTTAAGGCAAGAACTCCGTCATGTTCTGCCTTCTTTCTCTCCTGCTCTTCCACCCCCTGCATTTTTCTAATTTCCTGTGATCTCTTGGCTTTTTTTTTTCCTCTTTCTTTTTAAATTTTTTTTCTTTTTCTTTTGAGTCAGAGTCTCACTCTGTTGCCCAGGCTGGAGTGCAGTGGCACGCTCACGGCCACCGCAGCCTCAACCTGCTGGGCTCCGGTGATCCTTCCACCTCAGCCTTCCAAGTAGCTGGAACTATAGGCGCACACCACCACGCCCAGCTAGGTTTTCTTTTGTGATTTATTGTAGAGATGAGGTCTCGCCAAGTTCCCCAGGCTGGTCTCAAAACCCCCAGGCTCAGGCAATCCACTCACCTCGGCCTCCCAAAGCGCTGGGATCACAGGCTGAGGCACCTAGCCCGGCCCCAATTTTTTTTTTCTAGAGATGGGATCTTACTTGTTGCCCAGGCTGGTCTCGAGCTTCTGGGTTCACGCATTCCCCTGGTTGGAGCACTGCCCCAGGCTCCTAGCCCTTTATTTACACTGTTTTGTTACTGCCTTGGGGTGTGTTATTTTGTGCCTGCTTCATCCTGCCTTCAGGAGGGCAGATTCCTGGAGGGTCAAGACCAGCTTACGTGGTATTAATCAGGGAGAGAGCCGGTGGTGAGGCACTGCAAATGAGTTGGATGGGTCGCTCTTTTGTGAGACTAGACACGAAGAAAGAGAAAAGACGGGAAGAGAGACCAGGCTCAAGACTGGCCTAAGACTGCATAAGAAAGCTCAAAAAGGAAAAAGCTTCAGCCCAGAGTAGATAGGGACATTCATGTTTATAAATAAAGAGGGGCCAGGGACAAGGGAGGAAGAAGGTATCAAAGAAAGAGGACTAGTTGCAGAAATGCAGTCTCAGAGGCCAGAGGATTGTTTGAGCTCAGGAGTCTGAGACCAGCCTGGGCAACATAGTGAGACCTCATCTCTACACAAAATCAAAAAAGTTAGCTGAGTGAGGTGGCGTGTGTCTGCAGGTCCAACTACTCAGGAGGCTGGTACAGGAGGATCACCTGGGTGACAGAGAAAGAGAAACACAGTCTCCGGATCAGCAAAAGGGCTGGGCTGAAAAGCTCAGAGAGCGCTGGGCTGGGAAGAAGAGGAGGGTGTTCATTCAGAGAAACAGAGTATATTAAGATATGGTGACTTTTTTTTTTTTGAGTTGGAGTCTCACTCCGTCGCCCAGACTGGAGTGCAATGGCATGCTCCTGGCCACCGCTGCCTTGACCTGCTGGGCTCCGGCGATCCTTCTGCCTCAGCCTTCCAAGTAGCTGGAATTACAGGTGTGCACTACCACACCCGGCTAATTTTTTTGATTTATTGTAGAGATGAGGTCTCACCAAGTTGCCCAGGCGGGTCTCGAACCCGCGGGCTCAGGCAATCCACTCACCTCAGCCTCCCAAGGTGTGGGGTTACAGGCTGAGCCACCGAGCCGGGCTGATGTGGTGACATTTTAACATGAAGAGGAGTTGGAGGAATGATTTTCATCTTGATAAAGTAGCAAAGCATCATCTTACTGGATATGTTGCTTAAGGGTTTTAATTAAAGGCTATTTTCCTTAAAACTTCTTTGGGGATTATACAGCTGTGTCTTTATTTTTTCTGTAAGTGGAGGCTACCTCTCACCAAGTTCCTAAAAGGTCCTCCTTGTCAGTACTGTCTTTCCATATCAACCCATTCTCTACCCCGTCAGTATCAGGCACGTTCACTCTGTTGCCCAGGCTGGAGTGCAGAGGCACAATCACAGCTCACCACAGCCTAGACCTCCTAGGCCCAGGCAATCCTTCTGCCTCAGCCTCCTTAGTAACCGGGACTATAGGTGCATGTCACTGTGCCCAGCTGTTTTCTTATTTTTGGTAGAGAAAAGTTCTCACTACATTGCCCAGGTTGGTCTTGAAGTCCTGGGCTAAAGCAATCCTCCCACCTTGGTCTCCCAAAGTATTGAGATTACAGGCGTGAATCACTGCGCTGGACCTCACCTCCTTTCTTGAAACATTGCAGAAGCTTCCTGTAAATTCTAGAATGAAATCTCCAGTCTTTAGCTTAGCACATGAGGCCTTGCATTCGGTCATAACCCAGCACCTGAGGGTACATGTGATGTGCAGTCCCTGCCTACCTGTCCAGACCTGCCTTAACCACGTCTTACCTGACCCCTCACTTTCCTAGTCCCTCACCTCCCATTTCACACTGAAGTTACTTGGTATTTTCTGCCCCATGCTGTGCTCTTTAGATCTTTCTGCATTTATTTTCATTTTTTTTGTTTTGAAGATGTGGGGTACAATTCTATCACTTAGTTCAACAACATTCACTGAGCACGAGAAAGGGGTCTGTTGCTGTAACGGAAGCTGCAATAATCTTACGCAAACGGGGCTAGGAGGCAGACTCCTCTTCCGAATTGCAGCTCAAGCCCCTTCTCCGGGAAGCTTTCCTGGAGCCTTCCAGAGGGCTAAGAAGCATTGCTTATACAGTGAAATCATTTTAGGTGTGAATATAACTTAATTTACTCAGGGAAATTCAACTCTGCATTTTTCCTACAACAGGGATTCTAGATGTGAGCTATCTCATCTAGTGGTCACTACAAAATCACATTCTGTATACTCCTTGTTCTGTGTTGGAAGTTACTGTATGCATAAATGTTATTGTGTAGGATTATATGTATACATCCTGTATGTTATGGACAAATCAAGGGATTGTCCAGGGAGTAATTCTGAATGTATTTCCGTATATACTTTCTCATTAACATAAGACCTTAACCTGTCCTAAGATTGAGTGAAAGTATAAAGTGAAAACTGCATAAGTTATACTTAAAAATCTCTTATGAAGGCATTGGGTTGGAGATCGACATTCAAATCCAAGAATTACACCTTTTGTTCCAGTGTTGGAAAGGACAATAGTTTCTTCCAAGTAAAGCATGAAATGAAGTAGTTGGCTTATGTTTGGGACCAGGAGTATCTTTTTTTCTTTTCTTTTCACTCTGTCACCCACGCTGGAGCACGGGCGACAGAGTGAAAAGATCAGGGCTCACCGCAGCTTCAACCTCCTAGACTCAGGAGATCCTTCTGGTTTAGCCTCCTGAGTAGTTGGGACTACAGGTGTGCCACCATGCCCAGCTATTTAAAACAGTTTTTTTGTTTTTTTTGTTTTTGTAGAGACAAGGTCTCACCATGTTGCCAGGCGGGTTCTAAACTCCTGGGCTCAAGCAATCCTCCTGCCTCAGCCTCCCAAAGTGCTGAGATTAGAGGTGTGAGCCTATGCCCAGCCAGTGGGGGCAGGAGTATCTTAAAACACTAGACTCACTAGTGCGCACTGTCCCAGAGGCATTTAGATGAGATGCCCAAGGAAGCCACAGCCACATTCACTGCAGTCAGTTCCTCATTTTGTGGAATGACCTGGGCTATTTATATCAGTTTTTTCCTCTCTCTCTCTTTTTTGAGTTGGGGTCTCACTCTGTTGCCCAGACTGAAGTGCAGTGGCACCATCAGGGCTCACTGCAGCCTCAACCTCCTGGGGTCAGGCAATCCTTTTGCTTCCGTCTCCTGAGTAGCTGGGACTACAGGCATGCACCACTACACCTGAGCAATTTTTTATTTTTTACTAGAGATGGGGTCTCACTATGTTGCCTAGTCTGGTCTTGAACTCCTGGGCTCAAGCAATCCCCCCACCTTGGCCTCCCAAAGTACTGGGATTACAGGCACGAGCCACTGTGCCCGGCTCTCTCTCTCTTTTATTTCTCTCTCTCAAGTATACCGGAAGAGTGTATTTGAATTCACTTTAGTTAGATACCGATATGAAGTGGCTGATCTCACTGTATTTTTCTCTAGAGATTTCTAGTCTGGGAATGTGTTTGTGGCAGTAATCAGCATACATGTAGTAGTTAAAGCTGTGAGTCTGGATGTGTTCCCCCAGAGAAGCAGGTGTCAGGAGTGAGAGCAGGCAGCCCAGTGCAGAGCCCAGGTGACTGTGGGTGCTTATGGGACTGGAGGAGAAGAAGCCCATAAGGGAACATAATAAGGTACGACTTGAGAATGACCTGGAGGCCAAGGAAATGAGTTTCAAAGAAAAGAGAGTGGTGAAAAGTGTCTGATACTGTAGAAGGAGGTGCTTCCCTATCTTAATTAAGTCAGATAAGCCTAGAAGGGTTTAGATTGAGCAACTTCTCCAAGGGACCTCCATTGAGAGGCCTAGTAGGGTAGAGATCAGATTGCAGAGGGGGAGGTGGGAGTGGGAGACCCTTCTTCAAGAGTTGGGGTGAGTGTAGAAGGCTACTGGAGAGGATTAATGGCTAAGAGAAAGTTTTAAAAGTAAACAGAGCCGGGCTCGGTGGCTCAGCCTGTAACCCTGCGCCTTGGGAGGCTGAGGTGAGTGGATTGCCTGAGCCCACGGGTTCGAGACCTGCCTGGGCGACTTGGTGAGACCTCATCTCTACAATAAATAAAAAAATCAGCCGTGTGTGGTAGCGCGCGCCTGTAGTTCCAGCTACTTGGAAGACTGAGGCGGAAGGATCGCTGGAGCCCAGCAGGTCGAGGCTGCAGTGGCTGGAAGCGGCCACTGCACTCCAGTCTGGGCAACGGAGTGAGACTCCAACTCAAAAAAAAAATAAAAATAAAAAATAAATAGAATGGGCAATTCTTTTTTTTTTTGAGCTGGAGTCTCACTCTGTTACCCAGACTGGAGTGCAGTGACACACTCACGGCCACCACAGCCTCGACCTGCTGGGCTCAGGTGATCCTTCCGCCTCAGCCTTCCAAGTAGCTGGAACCGCAGGCATGTGCTACTATGCCTGGCTAGTTTTTTGTTTTATTGTAGAGACAAGTTCTCACCAAGTTGCCCAGGCTAGTCTGGAACCCGCGGACTCAGGCAACCTTCTCGCTTTGGCCTCCCAAAGTACTGAGATTACAGACTTGAGCCACCGCACCCAGCCTCATTGTTTTTAAAACCACTTTGTTGAGGTATGATTGGCATTCAAAAAGCTGCACGTGTTTAATGTATCCAACTGAGTTTGACTGATTTTTCTTTTTTTTTTTTTGAGTTGGAGTCTCACTCTGTCACCCAGACTGGAGTACAGTGGCACGCTCCCGGCCACCACAGTCTCGACCTGCTGGGCTCCGGCGATCCTTCCGCCTCAGCCTTCCACGTGGCCGGAACTACAGGCGTGTGCTACCACACCCGGCTAAATTTTTTTTTTTTTTTTAATTGTAGTGATGAGGTCTCATCAAGTTGCCTGGGCAGGTCTTGAACCCGCAGTCTCAGGCACTCCATTCACCTCGGCCTCCCAAAGCACTGGGATTACCGGCTGAGCCACCAAGCCTGACCTGACTTTTCATTCTTTGTTTACTTTCTCAACTTAAAGTCCTTCAATTCTTTAGTTTAAGGATAGGGTCTGCTGGTTTTCATTTGTCCCGTGTCTTGGGCAGTTTCTGACATTATTTTATTGTTACGAGTAAGAGATTTTTTTTCCCCTTTAATAAAGATATAAAAAGTGGAAAGAGTGGTGGAGTTGGAACATTTGCAACCGTCATGATACAGGCTTAATAGATTTGGGCAAGAATCGTCAATGAATGTTGAAGTGAGAGGAAAGTTGAAGTAAGTTTTCCTGGTCTCACAGTCATTCCTCTCCCTGCCCGGGCCCCAGTTGTTGGTGACCAGAATTTTTCAAGGTAATGATTTATACACACATTTATTTTCATGATGTATGTATGGTATTTATTTTAATTTTCTTGTCTTTTTTTTTTTTTGAGTTGGAGTCTTACTCTGTCACTCAGACTGGAGTGCAGTGGCCGCTCCCGGCCACCGCAGCCTCGACCTGCTGGGCTCCGGTGATCCTTCCGCCTCGGCCTTCCAAGTAGCTGGAACCACGCCCGGCTAATTTTTGATTTATTGTAGAGATGAGGTCTCGCCAAGTTGCCCAGGCGGGTCTCGAACCCGCAGGCTCAGGCAATCCACTCACCTCAGCCTCCCAAGGCGCGGGATTACAGGCTGAGCCACCGAGCCCGGCACCACCATGATTTCTTTGAAACTCTTCAAAGATGTGGCAAAAAAACAGCAGGAACATAATATTTGAAAATTTTTAAGGGTTTCTGTAATGTACACGTAAACATTTCATATCTACGCAGGAAAGTTATAGAAGATGGGAAAGAATTTAGAGATAGCTAGAAAATTTGTTAACCGTTCTTAGTTTTGGCAGGGAGATGGGGAGAAAAGTGCAAGTGAAAACTGTTTTACAAAAGAAATCTTATATAAAGCCCCCAAATACAAAGTAGACAACAGCAGAGAGTCTCTAACTGAAAGGGAAAAGAAAGACTCCTTTTCTTCATACTCCCACCATGGGGTCTGAAGTACCTCTGTAGAATCTTGGTGCTTAAAAGGCACTAAAATATATACTCCTTTAATTTTTTACTGATGAAGAAACCGAGAGGCTGCCATATTAAGTAATTATTTTGGGGTTACACAATCAGAACTTGAGCCTACATATTCTGCCTTCTATCTAGATAGTTCCTATATTGGAATCTTCAGACATTGAGATAATTTAAAATTTAGATTTTCTTAAGGCACGTTAATTTGAGAGGAATAGGGTAATTGCATTAGCTCAAGTAAAACACATGTTTTAGGATAAAATTGTATGGAATCCAGAGAAAAGTGGGACTATAGGTTTTAGGTTGTGTAGTTACCAGGTCACCTCTAGGGTCCTACACAGTAAGAGCTCAAGGACATTCATTCTAACACACTGCTGTGAGCATAACTTGACTGCTAACTCCAACAGTCTCTGTGCATCTTAGTTCGAATTCTGAAGAGGAAACATTAGCTTGGTCTGGGCCTATGGACATTTTTAATTTTATTTATTTATTTTGAGTTGGAGTCTCACTGCGTGGCCCAGGCTGGAGTGCAGTGGCACACCCACGGCCACCCCAGCATCGACCTACCGGGTTCCGATGATCCTTCCGCCTCGGCCTTCCAAGTAGCCGGAACTACAGGCGCGCGCTACCATGTCCGGCTAATTTTTTTGATTTATTGTAGAGACGAGGCCTTGCCAAGTTGCCCGAGCTGGTCTCGAACACGCAGGCTCAGGCAATCCACTGGCCTCGGCCTCCCAAAGTGCTGGGATTACAGGCTGAGCCACCGAGTCCGGCCCCTGACATTTTTTACCTTTGTCAGTTTTTCACTTTTAGGACAATCAGCTGTGTCTGGCAGGAGAGGTGTTGAGCCATATGGAGATGCAGTTTCTGGGAAAGAGAGAGAAAAGCTTCCCTTAGAAGGCCCTGTGAGCCAGTAGAAGTGATGTGCTGATAAAGGGTTAACAATGGGTTCTGGGGTGGAAGAGGTGGGACTTCCTTATTGGTAGCACTTTTGGATTTCCATAGTGTAAATACTCCTGCCAGGAGATTTCAAGCTACCAATGTGACATTACTGATGGCGGAGTTGGGAGTAGATGCAAGAGCATATCGTTATATAGAGTTTCCATGATCCACATATGAAAGACAAAATAGATAACAGCAAAATAATTGAGAAGTAGTAAGTTTTTAGAACTTATTATGTGCTATATTTATATTTACATAACATATATGAATTATATGCATTAAGATAATTATACATTATATTTACATAATTTTATTTTAAATAATATCTCTCTTTAACAACTGGCTCAAAATTTCCTGAAAATTTAACAATCAGCTCTAGTGGGTTAGTGCAAGCGGGTTCCAGCCTACCACTAGCAGGTATTTGAAAATCGCCATCTACATTAGAGAGTTTGGGCTTGGGCGCTCTTGAAGACTGGTGTTTGATTGATATAAGAAAAGGACAGGATAAGTAGGGCATAAGATTAAGCCAAAAATATCAGAATTAAAAATTCTCCTTTATGGGAGGATGGCTTGAGACCAGGAATATGAGGCTACAGTGAGCTATGATTGCGCCATTGCACTCCAGGAAAAAAAGGATGGCCTTTAACTACAAAGGCCAAGATGAATTTACCTGTCTTTTAATCAAGAGGAGGGAAACAACCCTTCTCACCTTCCCAAGGTTGTTAATTGGTTTCAATCAACCTATATGTAGATGTAGATAATACTATGAAATGATTTTTACTCTTTTCAATGAATTATATTTGTTGTTTCAAAGATTTTAAATCAAAGAATCTCTCAGGTCTGTAAGTACTGGATAAGTAAAACTGACTACCCAGACCAGGTAGAGATTATTCATGAGCTGAGTTTGCAGGGATTCAGTAAAAATCTGTGCATTTAACAGCTGATAGCCAGTAGGGACCAGCTCTCATTTGCTATAACCAGGTAATTGGCTCTGGTTTTATGCTAATGTTAATTTGTAGGTTTGATAAAAATATATTATATCAATTTATAATACAATAATGCAATACATCTAACCAATACTTAAATTTATTATACTTAGAATTTATGGCCGGGCTCGGTGGCTCAGCCTGTAATCCCAGCGCTTTGGGAGGCCAAGGTGAGTGGATTGCCTGAGCCCGCAGGTTCGAGGCCCGCCCGGGCAACTTGGCAAGACCTCATCTCTACAATAAATTAAAAATTAGCTGGGCGTGGTAGCGTGCACCTGTAGTTCCAGCCACTTGGAAGGCTGAGGTGGAAGGATCGCCGGAGCCCAGTGGGTCGAGGCTGCGGTGGCCGGGAGCGGCCACTGCACTCCAGTCTGGGCGACAGAGTGAGACTCCAATTAAAAAAAAAAAAAATTATATTTTGTCCACAGGAAGGTATTCCTTCTTATGATAAAGTAATAACTAAGTGTTTAGATCATTAGGTAATATCTTATTCTGTTAAAATAAATTAGTTTGACTCAAACACTAGAGATTGATCTAAAAACAAAGTCTGAAAATATAGGTGTTCATAAATTCCTTGGCAACTGAAGCATACCAAAGCTCTTGCACTTCAAAAATGATTGGAATTTTTTTTTCTAGAATGGTCTCAAATCTTATGTTCAGGAAACTGCGAACCTCAGACTACCACATCAAGAGAAATGAAGTGAACCTTTTACCTGATGATAAGACTTTATAGAAAACCACGAAATGAGCTACTCTAACATCATCACGCAGGTGCATGGGTCTTTTTGAACAAATTATTCCACAATACGGAAGCCTGTGCCTCCATCCTTCCAGGGTTATACAAGGAAACCACTTTTGATTGGGATTTTATTGTGTGTAGTATTTGTTTGAGGGCATATGCTTTGATCAAAATCTATTTATTGGAGACCTGTTCTCTATTAGAAGCCATAATTTCCGATATCTAGAATTAATCATTGAGCTCTTGGCTATGGCTAAATAGAAATGTTATACTGAATTATTAAACATCTATGTGCCTGTGAAGTTTGTTCCTAAAGTGGATTTTAAATACAGAGCCACACCAAAAATGAATAAAACCAATATACAAAACTAGAGGTTATCCAAACCAGGTGCTTCCTCAAACTGAAAATGAACCAAATGAAGAAGGAAAAGGTGAAACTTGTACTCATAGAATAATTCATCATTTGAATTCTTATAAAAGTAGGAACATGATAAATAGATTTGAGAATATGGTGTGAATGCCCCTATGTTATTTCCAATCTTTATATTAAAATTAAATTTTCTTTTAATCTTTCTTCATTCATTATGAAGTGTTGATACGGTATCCCGCTAGAAGTGACTAGGAAGTTAGAGATGTGAAACTAGAGCTTTAGGAAAGAGGTGTTAAAGGTAGTAACTGACCACTATGTAGCTTGTGTTGACATTTCACTGAGTTTCAAATGTGATGTTAGTAAAAAATATATTATACATTGAAAGTTTACATATGCTATAAGTGAGTTATGTTAGAGTCAAAATTTATAAATTATGTAGCATCTATATAATCATGAGTGGAAAGTAGATATATTTACAGAAATAAGTGTTGAATTTAAGAGAACTTCAGAAATTGGAAACTCATGTACATATGAAAATATTTTATCCTCATACTTGTTTTGATAAAATATCAATATGTGAGTCCCATAATTAGGAGCATCCCTATCTCTTTTAAAACTCTGATTTTAAGGGAAGGATAATTTAGGTACTTGAAGAGATAGGCTTGTGAAAATTTGTGTATAAAGTTACTGAATTATATTTTTCTATTAAACTTTATCTTAAAATTTGAATAGAGAATCAGAAACTGTTAGGCTGAATGGAACCCTAGAAATCTAGTCTAAGGACTGTGTTTTAGAGAGGAGAAAACGGAATGGCTTATGAATGGAAATTTCTTGATCTAGTTTCTTTCTGTCTGCTTCCCCTCCTTTTTCTGACACTCCTAACATAAGATGTAACTTCCAAATGCCTCACTTTTTCCAGGGTTGCCTTCGTGCTCCCTGCTACCTACTTTTAATAAGTCATCATGAATTTCCCCCATCATAGCAATACCACTGTAATGTAATGTGTTCCTTTACTTGTTTGTATTTACCAGCTAGATGACAAGCTTCAGGAAGGTAGAGATGATATTTTGTCCTTTAGCAAACACAGACATTGCCTGCTATATAGTAAGAACTTACGTATTTTTTGAATGAGTGACAAACATAACATTTGCTTTTGTAAAGTTACTGAGAACCCACGCAAATTTAACATGAATAAGGGTTCTTTCTTCAGAAAAGTAAATATGAGTTGGATTATTGTTCAAAATTCAGAAACTCAAGTCTGTAATCTGCTAAATTAAAATAGGATTGCCCTGAGAAATACATTTCATTTGTAATTGCTCATTAAAAATACTTATTGTTTATAATATTGGTAACTTTAAGAAAGCAATAGTGGATCTGAGATTGCTAAAGTTAATCATAAAAGGCTGTGGTCTGAATTTCTATCTATTTTTTAAAAAATCCATGTAGAGATTATTTGCTGCTGTGATTGTGTCTTTTCTTTTGTTGTAGATTCGTGTCATTGCAATTTTATAGGTGATAAAGTTCTCAAAGAAGAGCCTCTCTTTTATTTGTCTTATATGACAGCAAAGTAACTGTGGATCCAGTTCCTTGCCATTTCATTTACTTGACTCAGCTCCTTGTCCTTGAATTCATCTCACAATTTCATTGCCAGCTAGAAACTTATAGCCTTGTTCACAGGAATAGCTTGAGTCAAATATTCTCAGCGTCAACACTTTCACGGTGTCCTGACAGCTGTTCAATATCTGCTGAGCCGCTTTTTATTTCTCATCTAGACTATTGACATTTTCACAATTTTTCTGTGATTTTTATCTTCGCCAATGACCTGCTCATGATCACAGTGCTGTTTTTATTTTCCCACTTTTGGAAGTGAGACTTGGATGAAGTATTTACCAACAATATGACTGGAAACTGGAAAAGTGAAACTTGGCAGCATTCGTTCCTGTCTATTAAGTTCTCTCTTGGCCTTATCAAGGGTCTGGCAGCGTATGGGACCACACCGTCCTCTAGTGGCTGACCCCATGAGAGGCCGGTGGCCACTCTCCCACTGTGGCAGACTGTCCTTTCTCTCAGTGTGTGACCCAGGGGTTATTAGTTTTATGATAAAGGTTATTTTGCTTTGTATTTTGTTTTCTAATCGCCAAATTAAATTTTACATCTTTACACATATATTTTATGACTTAGAACCATTTTTAGTTGGAGGAAATATAAAAATAAATTCAAGAAGTCATAGCAAATATTTAAGATTTCTGAAAAAGTCTTAAGGAGTTTATTAGTCAATCAACAGATATTTATCAGGTATACAAAATATGCTGGGTACTGCTGTAGGTGCTTGATAAACATTAATGACCAAAATAAAGACCCCTGCCTGCATGAAGCTTACATTTTAGTATGAGGACTCCATCAATGAATATGTGTTTCTCCTTAAAATAACATTCAAACCAGACACCTTGTAGATATGACATATTTCAATAGCCATACTATTATGAACTGCATTCTGAACATTTAGTAATGTCATTGACTTTGTCTAATCTTCACTACCCTGCCATCAGGGCAAGTAGGAAGTGACTGGCAACATGTCACTTACTCAGCCCCAATACTAGCCCCAATCATACCTTGCCATCCAGATGTATCACTCAGCTCCTATGTGCTGCTAATATTTCTTATTCCAGAAAGGCCATTAGAGAAAGCTATTTATGTCTTCCTAAATTGTGTGCCAAAATTTAAGAAATGCCCTTTCAGTCCTCTCGCCTATTCTCTTTTCCCAGTTCTCCTCCCTATAGGGATAAAGGCTTATTACTACGTCTCCACCTCTAGTTTGGATAAACTTTTGCTGAGTAATTTTTGCCTGGGGCTAGACTCCAGTTCAACACAAATGAGACTAGTTGTTTCAGGCCTCTAATTAGGAGACAGAAATGGGTAAAGAAGACTTTAGTCATTGTCACCACTTTACTTTGCTTGAAAGAATGCAATTTCAAGTTAGTTTAATAAACGATAATCCCATTTTCTGACTTTTTTTTTTTTTTTTGAGTTGGAGTCTCACTCTGTTGCCCAGACTGGAGTGCAGTGGCCGCTCCTGGCCACCACAGCCTCGACCTGCCGGGCTCCGGTGATCCTTCCCCCTCAGCCTTCCAAGTAGCTGGAACTACAGGCGCGCGCTACCACGCCCGGCTAATTTTTTATTTATTGTAGAGCTGAGGTCTCACCAAGTTGCCCAGGTGGGTCTTGAACCCGCGGGCTCAGGCAATCCCCTCACCTCTAGAATTCTTTAGCTTTAGTTTTCAAGTTAACTTCTAAGT
>CAUYQG010079219.1:0-17178 GCA_963574415.1 Tarsius wallacei | reverse complement strand
CAACTTTGATGCTTCTAGAGATAATTTCCTAGAAAGGAGTGTGAAAAACAAGTCAACTGCGTAAAGAACATTTTATTAGCCCGGCTCGGTGGCTCAGCCTGTAATCCCGCGCCTTGGGGGGCTGAGGTGAGTGGATTGCCTGAGACTGAGGGTTCGAGACCCGCCTGGCCAACTTGACGAGACCTCATCTCTACAATAAATCAACAAAATTAGCCAGGTGTGGTAGCGCGCGCCTGTAGTTCCAGCTACATGGAAGGCTGAGGCGGAAGGATCGCCGGAGCCCAGCAGGTCGAGGCTGTGGTGGCCGGGAGCGGCCACCGCACACCAGTCTGGGCGACGGAGTGAGACTCCAACTCAAAAAAAAAAAAGAACATTTTATTACTTACAAATAGAAGTAGTTCTGTTTTTGTCCATGTTATGGTGACTTTTTGTGGTGACTTTTATGTTACAGTGAGACTTATTTAAGTAATCCCTTATGTTTTTCAGGTACCATCATGGCATCCTGCACTTTTGTTTCTTGACCTGATGCCATCAGTGTCCTTCACAATAGACTCTCAGGTCATCTTCACTTGCTCCAGACCCCATATCACAAAGTTGTCTACTTAACTTTGAATTGTTCCTAAATTTGCATGTAACTATAAGAAATCTTGAAAATATGTTATTGAATTTATGCCATGAAAAAAAAAAAAACTCCAAAGATCAGGGGAGGCAGTGTGATGCTGAAGAAAAAGGCACAGATTTGGGTTTCAAAGGACCTAAGTCCCTGTACCACATTAATTGTAAAACTTTTAGAATATTTTTTCACCTCTTTGAAACTCATCTTCTTCATCTGCAAAATGAAAATACTGAGCACGTAGCTAACACATACTTTTGAAGGTTAAAGAGGACCAGTTATAAAGCTCGCGACACACAGCAGTAAGTGTTCAGTATAGTAGTGCTGGCTTCTCTTCCCATGATTATCCTTTTCTTCACAAAATTGAAATGGCCACCATAACAATATCTTCTCTGTTTTATTAACTAATCCTCATCCTCCATTCTGGTTGTACTTTCTGAAACAACAACAACAACAATCTCATTTAAATAACACAAAGAGCCAGATCAATGAGGAAGTGAAATATTAACTTACAAATACATTTGGAAAATATAATTTTCACATTATTTTTTCATGGGTCTATGCTTATTGCTCTTACCCATTAATTCCTCTCTTAGAAATACTGGCATTCTAATAGAAGGTTAGTCATTATCATAAAAAGTTCAAATATGAACTTGACATTGATATTTCCATGAAAGAAACATAGATGAAAACTGTGGTCATTCGCAAAAGGATACATTATTTCCTTTTTGGAAGACAAGTAAAGTATTCTGGAATTAAGTAGACTATTAGTAATGGCATGAAAAATTAATAGGATTTGGAAATGGAGAGACTAGAAAACAAGCGTCTTCTGTGGACACAGTGACATGTACAGAAACATTGAGGGGCAAGCAGTGGGTGAATCTGGAGAAGGGAGAATAAGTTTGTTGGAACAAGCGGTTCACTGGAAGAGAGAAGGAAGTGTTTCATGTGTGTTTCTCAACTTTAGAGGACTATGATGATGCAATTTACAATCCTATTAGACATTTGAATTGGTCTTAAATAATTTGAAGCTGGAAATATGTTTCCCTATATTGCAAAACAATACATTCTGGTTTAGGGAGAATTTCTTCTTGACTAAAGTTTGACTAAAACCAGGCTTGAGTGTATATACATACATATACACTCAATCAGTAGATTACCTAAACAACTGGACTGAGCACACTATGATCTGGGTCCATACCATTTTTAAAAATCATCCTATTTCCAAAGCCAATACTTAAATAATGATAAAATGATAACATTTTGCCATTTTCAGTCTTTTGCCAAATCAGTTATATAATTAGTTATTTGAAACCAAATAATCAAAAACAGGCTTTTGTCTTGATGTACCTGCCTGTAAAAACTTCGATCAATATTCAAGGTCCATCTAAAATGCTACTTATTTTATTAAACCTTTTCAATCTGTTATTGTTGCCCCAAGATTTTCTTCCATACTTTTTTTTCATTTCATTTATATTCACTCTTTTGGTGACCCTATTGGACTCAGGGATTGAAATATCATCCATTTTTTGAAAGTGACTTCTAAATATTTATTGTCATTCCAGACCTATGTCTCAAATTGCTAATATATTTCTCCAGCCCATTCAACATTTATACTTAAATGACTAGTAGACTTCAAAACCTAGTATGTCCAAAACGAAGCTCTGATTTTCCTTTTCAACGCTGCTCAAACAATCCCAATCTCGGTTGATGTCAAGTTCATCATTCCAATTCCCCTGGCCCCAAAACTTGGAGTAATCCCCTCTCTTTCTCTTATACCACCCAACCACCCAATGGGCCAGGAAATTCTGTTGTTGCTATCTTCAATATTCTAAAAATTTTCAAATCCCATCACTTTCCTCATCCACATCACCATCATTTTCTCATTTGCATTATTACAAGTGGCCTTCTAAATGGTTCACTTGCTTCTACACAGCCCTCTCTCCAGTCCCCAGTCTAGACTCTGCACAGCAGCTGGAATAATCCTTGTAATAGGAAAAGTCAAAGCATATCACTCCTCTATCAAAGTCCTTGCGTTAGATCACTATTTCACCCAGAGTAAGAGCCAGTGACTTTACAATAATACGTCGGGCCTCTGTGATCTGCTGTGTTTGTCCACACTTCATTACCTGTCTGACCCCAGATCCTACTAACATGCCCTTTAAATAATGAGTGGCTTCTTTTCCATTCCCCTAAGAAGCAAAACTCTCATTGCAGAATCTATGTACTGGCTGTCCCCTTTGCTCAGGATGCTATTTGCCAGATTGCCCCATGGTTAACTCCATCGTCTACTTCAAGTCTTTCTAAAACATTAACTTCTCAATAAGACCCATGGTTAGTCCCTTGTTTGAAATTGCAACCACACTCCCACATTTCCGGATGTTCTTCCTTTATCCATGTTACCTTCTTGTAGTAATTATTCACAATGTTTATTTATTATTTTCCATCATTCCTTATTAGAATGTAAGATCTTTGACAGGCTTATACATGTGTCTGTTTTAGTCATTTATGTTTCCCAAGTGCCTAGAACAGTGTCTGGCAGACCATACATGTTCAAACAACAGTTAATAAATGAATTTAATGAAAAGATCTCTCTTTCAGCTATTATACCTCCTCTCACTTTTATTGGTCCTTGATACCTGTAACTTCTAATAAAATCCTTTACATGGAAGGTGCTTAATAAATGTGGTTTAAATTCAATTATATTCCACATTTCAATGGCGTCTTTTAGAGTCATAGAGTCTGTGATAAATCACTGAATATAAAAGTCTCTAAATCCATCCAAGTTTCTGCAAAGTCTATAATTTTGTCCTTCTTTATGGTTGCGTAATAGTCCACAATATGATCTATCACAGAAACAAAGAACTGAGTACCACATGTTCTCACTCATAAGTGGATTCTGAGCATTTACCATAATACTATAAGAAAGGGATAGACAAAAGCCGGGAACTGCCAGAGGAGGGAAGGGCACATAACATCAATATGGGTACCTTATTTCAAACCAGGCAAAGTGGATACCAAAGGGAGGCCCAAACTTTACCTGTATGATGACCACATATATACTAAATCCTGAATTGTAACCCGCATCTTAAAATAAACAAATATAAATAAAAATAGATTCATAGAATTTGTACATTAGCAAGATAGAAAGATACCCGCACGTGCATGTTTATTGCAGCATTATTTACAATAGCAAAAACATGGAATCAACTGTGCTGCCCATTGAAACGGGACTGGATAACAAAAAGTGACACATATACACGATGGAATATTATGGAGCAATAAAGAAGAACAAAATTATGGACTTCACAGCAACTTAGATGGATTTAGAGTCTATCATATTCAGTGATTTATCACAGAAACAAACTGAGTACCATATGCTTTCACTCATAAGTGGACCCTGATTATTGTAATACTATAAGAAAGGGGTTAGCAGTAACCAGAAACTGCCAGGAGAAGGGGAGGGGCACATAACATCAATAAGTGTACCTGATCTCTAACCAGGCAATGGGAGAACCAAAGGTAGGCTCAAACTTTACCTATATGATGGCCACTTGTATACCTAATCCTGAATTGTATCCCACGTCGTTAAAATAAAATAAATTAAAAATTATAATTTTTTTTAATTTTAAAAAGTAAATTTTTTTGCTTTTTGAGATTTTTGAATTGCCATTTTGGTTACATTAATACAACGTATTCTTTTACAACCACCTGTGATGTTATTTTGATCATGTGTTTTAAACCTTTCTTATTGTAATATTTTAGACCTTTAACATTTGGCATACTTCACAACATCCAATTTCAAATCATCTTTTTGACTCAAACTAGCTAGGATGTAACAAACATCATCGCCTGGAAGTCCGAGAGAGGCATATTAGGCTTATTTGAAATGAAAAAATGATGTAGGGAGCACTGGCAAATAGCAAATGGTGTTTAACTTTCTTTGCATTATGTTTGTATAAATGTGCTATTTATATGTATTTCAAAATTATATAAGGTTTATGAAATTTAGAAAAAGAAAGCATTATTTGTTTACAACTATAGATACTAGTGGAATAGATCATCTTCTCTAAAAAGAGAGAGAGAGAGAGAGAGAGAAAGAGAGAGAATCTATTTTGTTAGAATCTGGAACCCAAATTCCCTGGTTTAGTGGTTTTAGACTGATTGTATGATCTTCTTGCAGTTCTGAGATGGGTTACAGGGTTACTAAAAAGGTAAGAGAAAAATCATGAGGCACTTTCACACCAACCGTCAAAGTCCTGTCTTAATTTTTCCAAGTTCCTTACCATCCAGGCCAGCTTGGCTATGCCTGTTTCCATACTCAGCTTTTGAGTAGGATTTGGTTGAAAGAAAGAATTCCAAAGCAACAGAACATTTTGAAAACAACTAAATTAGGTCATTTTCCCAACTCTCAACTTATTTCCCTCTGTATAGACATCATTTTTGCTTTCAGTCCTTGCCAACTCTGGAGCCAAGTGGAATTCAGCTCACATGGAATATCAAAATATAAGATTAGAAAAATTTCAAGCTGACACTTTCTATTTTTATTCAAAGTGGGGCAAATGTTTTTTATTCTTACTTTGAGAAAAATATGTAGGTATTTTTCTCTAATATCAGCAGTTTTATTTATTTTTATTTATTTTTCCATTCTGTCTTCTCCTTGGTAGACTGAATGGCTGAATGATAATTGCTACAATAGTGTCCAAAAAAATTCATGGTTTCCATTAAATAAAACAGAAAGAGAAAGAAGAAAAGAAAATCAAAATGACAGAACTTATTATGTCATAACATGTCATGCTGTCAGAATCTTTAATTTGATATCTGAAAAAATTTCCCCACCTACAGATGTGCTACACTAGCAATCTTGAGTCATCCAGGAATATCTAACATCCACTCATATTCAATCACCTGGCTTGGTGCTTTCCTTTTTCATTTATTTTTAATTTTTTCCTTCTTGGGTTTATTATTGTAGTCAGTAAAAGTGGATCAAAATGTATCACATCCTTTCTTATTCTCTATTCTCTCTTTTTCTAGGAAAAAGAAAAGTTGGTATTTTCCAAATGCTTTTTGGAACCCTGCTCTCTCCTCTGCTTGGAGCATTCTTAAGTGGTCACTTAATATCTGCAGATAGGCCTTTGTCAGATATGCTGTTGGCAAATATCTTTTCCCATTATGTAGGCTGTCTCTCTGCTCTCCTGATGGTTTCTTTTGCTTTGCAAATCTTTTCAGTTTGATGAGGTATCCCTTGTCTATCTCATCTCTTATGGCATGAGTGTTTGTAGTTTTGATCAGGAATTGGTTGCCAGTTCCAATTTCCATAATGGTGTCTCCTGCATTTTCTAAGGTTCTTATAGTTTGAGGATTTATGTTTAGGTCTTTGATCCATTCGAGTTGATTTTTGTGTACGGTGATAGGTAGGCCTCTTGTTTTAATCTTCTGCATGTGGTCAGCCAGTTTTCACAGTACCATTTACTGAATATGTTCTCCTATCCCAGTGGTTGTTAGTGGAGGCTTTGTCAAAGATGAGTTGGTTGAGAAATTGCAAGGAACTCAAACACGCCAAAAGGAAAAAAACAAACAACCCTATTTAAAAGTAGGCAAAAGATATGAATAGAAACTTCTCAAAAGAAGACATAAAAGCAGCCAACAGATACATGAAAAAAATGCTTAGTCTCACTAATCATCAAAGAAATGAAAATTAAAACCACACTGAGATACCACTTCAGTCAGGATGGCCATCATCAATAACTCAAAAAAACAACAGATGTTGGAGAAGATACAGGGAAAAGGGAATGCTTCTACAGTGTTGGTGGGAGTGTAAACTAGTACAACCTCTGTGGAAAACAATGTGGCGATTTCTATCTAAAAGTCGAACTCCCACTTGAGCCAGCAATTCCTCTTCTGGGAATATATCTGGAGAAACTCAAATCACTGTATGAAAAAGATACCTGCACATGCCTGTTCATTGTAGCACTACTCACAATAGCAAAAACTTGGATCCAACCGTGCTGCCCATTGAAAGTGGACTGGATAAAAAATAAATGTAGTACCTATACACACTGGAATATTGCACAACCATAAATAAGGGCAAAATTATGAATTTTGCAGCAAGTTGGATGGACTTAGAGTGTATAATACTCAGTGATCTATCACAGAAACAAAGAACTGACTACGACATGCTCTCACTCATGAACAGATCCTGAACAATTCTCATAATATTATTAGAAAGGGATTGGCAGTAATGGGAAACTAATTGGTGGGGTGGCACACTTCATCAGTAAGGGTACCTGATCTCAAACCACGTGAAGTGGGGACCAAAGTGAGGCCCAAAATTTACCTGTACAATAACCATTTGTATACCTAACTCTGAACTGTACCCCACATCTTTCATATAAAAATTTTTTAAATGCATACATTGATAAAAAATCACATTGTACCCCATAAATACAAATGATTATTATTTGTCAATTAAAAATAAATTAGAACTAACAGAAAAAGAATCTATAGATAGTTTAATCCTTTGAGCTATCTAAAATTAAGAAATAAATGTACTGTGTATTTTCAACAATCAGTCAGAGTGTAGATATTTTGGCCAAATGTGATAAACATTTTAGAATCTTACAAATGTTTAGGCCAATGATTCCTGACTCCACTACCCATTCAGATTACCTTAGGAGCTTTTAAAAGATACAATGCTTAGGCACCAGTAACGGCAAATGAAGTCAGAACCTCTTGGAGTGAGGTCCAGGAATTGGTATTTTTATTTTCATTTTTATTTATTTGCTTATTTTTGAGTTGGGGTTTCACTCCATCACCCAGACTGGAGTGCAGTGGCATGCTCACGGCCACCCCAGCGTTGACCTGCTGGGCTCCAGCGATCTCCTCCTCCTCAGTCTTCCAAGTAGCCAGAACTACAGATGCCCGATACCACGCTCGGCTAATTGTTTTTATTTTTTATTGTAGAGAGGAGGCCTCACCAAGTTTCCTGGGCTGGTCTCAAACCCTTGGGCTCAGGCAATCCTCTCGCCTCAGCCTCCCAAAGTGCTGGAATGACAGGCTTGAACCACCACACTCAACCTGGAATTGGTATTTTTCAATAGTGGCCTGGATTCTTCTGATGTGTAACTAATACTGAAAACCACTTTTGTAGGAGGGAGAAGTTACTAAAAAGTGGGGTAGGCATTTATTTTAAACTTGGTGTCAATGCATAATACTTGAAAGAAAGCATGACTATATGGTAAGGACTAAATTTGCTATTGCTTTGCACCAGATATGCCTTAGAGTGACTTAGAATGGAGCCACAGGTAGATTTGTCATGAACCTGATTAAGCTTAACCTTCAGTATCTCTAATTGCGCCTGTCTCTGTGAGTGCTGAGATTTGCCAAGATTTATGTAGTGTTCAGGCAAGATAAGTCAGGCAGAAACCGGAAAGCATTTCTGTTTAAGAATTACTTGTGAATCGCCTAAAGAGGTCTCAGAAAAGAAGGACTTGAGTTATTTATTGGGATGTATTTTCATATTTTACATTGATATTCAATTTCAAACCTATTGTTTTTGCGATTTTGCAGCCTTTTTTTTTTTCAAAGAGAGACTCAAAATTGTATATGGTTGAGGCCTCACAAAGCCCGGATTTTTCTCTGAGTGTGACACTTTAATAAAAAAGTAAAAGGGCTCATATTTTTAACAGAAATTTAAATGTTAAACATTCAGAGTAAAGAAAGGTGCATTGATTCTTGTCTGCATAATAATGATATATTTCAAGGACATTGCATCTCTTCTTTTGAAACTGACTTTTAAAATATTTAACTCAAAGAATGTGCTTTCTCTGTTTGCAGTTTTGAGCTGCATCTCTATCTTTAAGTTCTTTTGAGTATTTTTTCCATATATTCTTAAGAGCCATTCCAAATTAGAAACAACACAAAACTTCCATTTAATAAATTTCCCTCATTTTCCCCAGGGTTGTATATCTAAGTTCTGCAAGAGATAAATTTTATTCTTGTTTTTTTTCTTGTTTTTTTTCGTTTTTTAAAAATTTAGAGATGTGGGGTACAAGTCAGGATTAGGTGTACAAGTGAACATTGTACAGGTGATATAATTTTATGCTAATCTGCTTCCCTAATTTCCCTTAACTGGTACAGAGAAACTAAGGGACTGCTTGTCATGGTACCTCATTTTTATCGTAATCTATACTGAATTTCCTTGTATTGATAGAGGTGTGTCAATATATTATAATGCTTACATCATTTTAGCCTAGGTATTTGTCTGTTTATCTAGAGGTCTGCTTCTGCAACTTTAGCAAGAATTATGAGCATTATGGAGTACTCCATGAGTAATTGCAAAAGGATTTTGTTTTAGAGGTTTTGAAAAATTTTTTGCATAGTTTTTGTTTTTTATACATTTTAAATTTTTTAATTTCAATGACTCTTGAGGGATACAAATGTTTGTTGGTAACATGGATGCATTGTATACTGGCAACGAAGTCTGGGCTTTACGTGTCCCCTCCACCCCCACCCGTGCATACCGTACCCGACAGGTGAGTTTTTATCTCTGCCCCCGACTCTCTCCCTTCTAAGTCTTCAGAGCATGCTCTGAAGGGAAGTGTTATAACTATTTTATTTAATGTCTCTACTCTTATTTCATACAGAGTAAGGGGAAATTTGAGATGAAGCTAAGAAACTGAACTGAGAGGATACTTTTTCTTCAACAGAGAAACTAAGGGAAACTAAGAGAAGCTAGTGGTTCCAGCACGCTTCCTGCCTGGGTACTTATTTCCCTTTGACCATATTTAGAGTCATCCTTTGCTTTCTATTTGCGATCAAGTGTGGTTCAGACACATAAAGAAGCGGACTGTTAATCTCAGCAACATGGTCATCCTCTCTTAATATTTGAATATCTAGACTCTCAGAAAGGAGATGCTGATCAGGAAGAAGAGGTGTGAGTCCAGTGCTATACTGCAATCTATTTTTAAAAGCATGTCCCCATAAGGCCGTCATTCCAGGTGAATTATCATGGCAAAAGAAAACGGAATACTGTATGTTTTCACCCATAAGTGCGAACTAAACGCTGGGTACACACAGGCACAAGAATGGGAGTAACAAACATTGGGGACTACTAAAGGGGTGAGGAAGAGGGAGGAAATAAAGGTTGAAATGGGACCATGCTCAGCACCTGGGGGTGGGCTCATTAGATGCGCAGACCTCACCATCGCACAATATACCTATGTAACAAAACTGCACATGCACTCCTTGAATCCAAAATTTTTTTTTAAAGTCTTCATCGCTCTAACCTACATTTGACATCTCTGGAAAGTGCCAAAGGAAACCTGACAAGAATCTTTTTCAAAATTCAGTGAAGAAGGAGATATATTGGCAAGCATGTGCTTACAACCTAGGTATACAGTAATATCAGAAACAGTGATCATTTTGCCATCTTCTTTCCAATTTGTGTGACTCTAACATTTTTACTTTCAATCATTAATATGTAATACAATGTTATATAGTATGGATTGTGGGTAGGATTTTTACCTGATTCCTGACTTTAGTGTTTCCTTACTGAGCATGACGCTGGTTCTTCCTTTGAGACACATGTAGTTAGTTTATCACACGGAGGCAATATCAATCAATCCCTATGTTGTTGAGGTTTTCACAATGATAAATGGGTGTGGAATTTTTTAAGAATGTCTTTTCAGTATGTATGTATGTATGTAGGTGATCATATCATTTATTTTAATACATTGATTTATGTGGTGAATTATATCAATATATATTTTAATACTGACCCAGTATTCAATTTCTGTTACAAAATACATTTGGCCAGAACATATTAGTTCTATAATGAGTTGCTAAATTATATTTGCTAATATTTTATTTGTGATTTTTAATCGATATTTATAAGTAAGATAAATCCATAATTTTTTTAGATAGTCTGTCACATGTTAGTAGCAGTTTTAAAAGACTTAAAAATAGCCTTTCTTTTTATGTGCAAGACTATGTTCTAATTGGGCTACTAAGGAAGAGATAATATTGTTACCTGAATTTGAAAGATGTGATGGGATTTCTCTATAATGATCTGGGCCTGTTTCTGGGCTTTTTGCTTGTTTTTTTTCTTTTGGGGGAGGAGGGGAAAGGACATTATTTCTTATACTACTTTTGCTTACTTTTTGCTGAGAAAATAACTGAATAAACACATTCTTTTATTTAAATGATTTTTGGAAGAAAGAAGGTGTCATTAGGAGAATAAAAATAAAGCACCCGAGATTCAATTATTGATTGTCAAACTGGAGAAGAAGGGGACTATGTAACCTAAATAGTCCTAAATAACCACAAAGTGCTTGTCCTTCCATTTAATTCTCACTAAAACATAATTTGACAAATATCAGAATCTACGTATGACAGGTGAACACAGTGAAGCTACAAGAGGTTAGATAATTTTATCAAGAACTTAAACAGCAGAGTATGATTCAAACTCTTGTCTCTATGACAACAAAACCCACATTTTACAGATTGTACTATCCTTCCTTTTGTATGCTTCCCAGATATGTGATGAATAATATGCAAATAGGGTGTAGCTATCATTTAATTATTAAGATGTTTGAGATGTTTAAAATGAAAGAGATGCTCAATAAATCACATGGCAACTCAGGTTGTTGTCTACGTGTACCTGTAGTCAACTCATCAAACAAGAAGGGGTTGTCGGGACCTTCAAGGCATTAGGGGATTGGATTTGAAAGCAAGAAAAAGATAGAGCTAGGCTTTGCTGGAGTTCTGGGATGTGCTGGCCAGTTGGGTCCTGTACTGAGTGACTCTCTAGTATACTGATCCTATTATCACTTTCATAGCATCAGATTGGGCCAATTCCTTAAGAATGTGTTAACTTTGCAA
Organism: Tarsius wallacei; assembly: GCA_963574415.1. Taxonomy (NCBI): domain Eukaryota; kingdom Metazoa; phylum Chordata; class Mammalia; order Primates; family Tarsiidae; genus Tarsius; species Tarsius wallacei. Next base: position 5,684 of record CAUYQG010079219.1, on the reverse strand, counting down.
ATGAGAAATGCGAGCTATACCTGTGCTTACTTCCTTAAGTGAATCAGAGACTCTTCTGGTGAACAGAACTTCAAACTACTTTATTAATATTTTAGTACTGGATCTCATATAGGAATGGTAAAATATTAATCAAAGAAGTAAGAGCTTCCCTAAAATCTCATATTGGACTATAATCACTCTCCATTTGAAACCCCACTGATCTTAATTCTATAACAATCAACCTAAGAATGTTTTTCTTATGAGCTTATAATATCTTGATGTTTTCTACCATAAGTTAAACTATACAAATCTGAGATTAGTTTAGAAGTTCCCAGTAATGTGTTACTCAATTATATAAACCTTAAATAGAACTGATATGAAGTCAATGTTAAAATAAGTGACTTTATCTCAGCACAAATCGTGTATCACAGAGTTCCTTATTATATGACTACTAATTATTTCAAATTCAGTAGCAGCTTTGTACACCAACTTCGATAATTTTATTCAACATGTGCTTTGCAAGGAAATAAATCAATAAGTTAGTAAATTTATCTTCAATGTCTCCTATGCTGACTGGTGGATACCAGAGAAAAATAAAGCATTATTAAATTACCATGCTGAGTTTTAATTAAACTAATATGCCTACCAGATTGAATGAACTAAATATGCTAAATAACAAATAGCGTCATATCAACGTACATATGCAGATGCAAAGGCATATTTTCAGAAGATCATGTAATTGCATATTGTGACTATTTCCTATACAGTATTATTAATGAAAATTGAGTTTATAGACTCAAGCAATACTAGGAGCAAAATTATTAAATAATCTTCAAAATGTCAACACCATGACTAACAAATAAATATAAGATAAGCATATTTTTAGGGCAACCTCTTTGGGTCCCCTCCAACTGTGGGAACTTTTCTGTCCTCTCAATAAATTCTGCTTTCTCAAAAAAAAAGATAAGCATAGTTTTAAAAATATGGAGATATCACTATATACCTACTAGAGTGGATAAACATTTTTTTAAAAAACTGACAATACTAATTGTTGGCAAGGATATGGAATAACAGGAATTCTCATTCATTTCTGGTAGGAATGCAAATGGTATAGCCACTTGGCAAGACAGTTTGGCAATTTCTTACAAAGCTAAGCATAGTTGTATCATAGCATCCATCAATCCTCCTCCTAGGTATTTACCCAATTAATTTTAAAACTTGTATCTGCACAAAAGCCCACATAGAAATGTTTATGATGGCTTTATTCGTAATTGCCAAAAATTGGAAGCAACCAAGATGTTCTTTGATACATGCATGAATAAGCAAACTGTGTCATGCAATGAAATACTATTTGTCAACAAAAATGAATGAGCTATCAAGCCATGAAAAGACACCTAAGAATATTAAATGTATATTTCTAATTGAAAACAGTCCAGTCTTACGTGACATTCTGAAAGAGGCAAAATGATAGAGGTCACAGACAGAGGTTGCCAAGAATTGGAAGTCCATGTGGGGTGCTCAAGAGTGGAAGCACAAAGATCTTACACAAAACCGTTCTGTATGTTTGTATTAACAGTAAACACATGGGACCACGCCGTTTGCAAAACACATAAAATTCTACAAAGAGTACATTTTAATGTATACAAGTGAAACATTTATTTAGGAGGATGAAGTATCCCAAGAGGAAACAGACAGTGACAAAATACACTAACTGGATTACAACTGTATAAAGCAACCTTGCTGGTGGGAGTGGGAGAGAAAGGTGCTGACAAAGTAGGTTTGAGAAATACTGAAGGCAAAATGACCTGTAGATACACTCTGAACTCTAGTAGGTAAAATTATTTCCCATGGGGAAATGGGCTGACAATTCTGAAAGCACGCTACACGTATACTGGAATTGAACAATGGCGCAAATGCATGATAGGTGATGAGAGCAAGATTCGAGTAAGAGCTGAGATTTCATTTAGTCTTTCAAGAACTGTTCCAGTCTTGATTTCTTCTTAAGGAAAAACAAATGATACTAGTTAACTTATTTTGAAATATTTAGGCATTCCATGAATTATAAAACTGTGATGCAGGCATTTGTGAATGAGACTTTTACTTGTGAAAGATGACATTGCTAGGTTATCCACTTAAGCAGAGTTAATTATGTATATGTAAATAAAATGTAAGTAATCTTAAATCCATGTTGCAGTGCCTTTTAGATGTTCCACTTTCTATAAAGTCTCAACATTTTGCATATCTTATATATGATGTAATATTATAGAAATTAGTGTATAATATACATATTTTTTTCCCAGGGACATCTGATAGCTCTGTATTTTGTTAAAAAGGAATGAAAGAAAAAAGTATTTTACCCCAGAAATTAAAATTAAATAGGAAAATACCTTTAAAAGACAGTGGAAAAAAAATATATATGTATACATTTTTTGGCACCCCCTGTGTTTACACACACACACACACACACACACACACGCACATATACAGGGTGTGGGTGTACCACAAAAAATATGCATACTTTAAGAAATGCTATCTATGTATTACTTTTCAAAGTCCAATTAAACTATGGTAGCAATGTGTACTACGATATTCGCCCAACAGTGCTTCCACCATTTTCTTTGTCCTGTCAGTCTTATGGTGATGCCAGCATTCATTTGATTAACGTTGTCTTTTGAGTGATATCATACTTAAAATGTGTATACAGTTTTTGGCATACCCTGTATATATATAATATATAGTATATGTACTATACATTTGAAAATATGTATAATATATGTTTTGTACACATTTATATAACATATTTTTTCCAGGGAGGCTTAAAACAATAAAAAGAAAGGCTAGCAATCATATTCCCCTTAGGAATATGGAGTAATATCTTTAATACACCCCTTGGAATTGGGGTTGGGATTATACAAAGTGTAATCTTGGAAAACTATGTGTGGACTCTGTAAATATTTAAAAAAAAACACTTTTTTTTCCTTCAGTTTGCACTGGAGTAACTATGCATGGATTCTTATAACTAAATTAAGATGGTGCTGTTGGTTAACTGCAGGGGTTTTGTTTTGCTGAGTGGGGTGTAAAGACAGAAGTCCAAAGTTGAATGTATTAATATAGAAAGAAATGGAAAGATGGTGTTTATACGCAGAATTGCATCACCCCTTAAAATTCATATGATGAAGTTCCAACACTAAGTTCTTCATAATGTCATAGTATGTGAAGATACCAGGTACTTTTAAGAGGGAAATAAAATTAAAGGAGGCCATATGGGTGGGTCCTAATCCATGTGATTGTATTTGGAGGCAAGGTTCTCAAAAACCAAGAACAGAGGCCTCAGGAGAAACCAAACCTGCCCACACTTTATGTTGAACTTTTAGCTTCCAGAACTGTGAAAAAACAAATGTGGTTCAAGCCACACAATCTGTGGTATTTTGTTATGGCAGCCCTAGAAAACTAGTGCAAATAGTGAGGGAGAAAGTAGAAAAGATACATTTGCCTGCAAAATGGAGGAAAACACTGGGGAACAAACCTGAGCATCTAACAGAATTTTACTTACAGTGGCATTGTGACAAGCAAAATTTTTCCTTACTTCACATAAAATCTTCAATAAAATTCACGTTGCTTGGCATTGTTCAGTTAATTTTTAGATTTTAAAAATGTTTTGGAGGACAAGGCAAGGGTTCAAGGCAGATTTGACCCCATTCGTATTGTCACATGAAGACCTAGAACATCTGGGTTAAATAAACAATTAAATTTATTCTAACTAGATAATCTTTCATTTTAAGTACATAAATGATTGTCTATAAATGAATTAAAAATCAGAAAAGTGATAGAAAATATACGAAAAATTTATGTTTGAGCAAGAAGTCCAAAAACTAAATCAGAATAATTTGCAGATGGAACGTAGTAAACTAAGGCAAACCGCAAAGTCTGGCCCAAGTATAGGAACTGGTGATCATGGCAACCACTTGGCTGACCTGCCTTCCCTTCGGGATTACTCTTTCTTCATTGAGCAAGCAATGAGACATATATATGCAATATTAAGAGCACATAAAACACGTGGATATGGTTTGCTGTTGCCCTTCCTGTTCCTAAGAGGCATGCTTTGAAAATATGGAGGTCTTCAACAGATGAAATTAATCTCAGTGAGGTATCTACCACTTCGGAGGAGTCCATCATGCTGAACTCACTGCCTCTCTCCCCCATTTTGGGCACATATGTGGGGGTAATTCATCATTTCTCAAGTCCATGCCTTGTCAGGAAAAGGTAGTTTTTGCTGAGCTAATTACAGTTGGCTCTGAACAACAGATGGATGGGAAATACAGTATTTGAGGAAATTCGTGTATAAGGATGGCTCACATTTTGTGTGCACAAGTTCTGAAGGGCCACTGCCAGACTTGAGTATGAGCAGATTTGGGTATATGCGAGGGTTCTGAAACCAATCCCCTGCATGTATTTATGAACAACTATACATTCTTCCACACATTATTTTCAAACCACTGGGCTTATCTGAAGTTTCAGTGCAGCAGGTATGACTTACAAGAAAATGTCCCTAAATTTCACATTTTGAATGTCTTTGGAACTGTATACATTGTTAAGAATAAACCTTGTCTTTCAGGTGACGTCCTTGAGGAATTTATATATAATATGATGACATTTGCAAATAAAGACAATTTTGCTTCTTTCCTCCCAATTTGGATATGTTTTTGTTTCTTTTTCTTGCCTAATTGCTCTGGTAAAGACTTCTAGTCCTATGGTGAATAAAAGTGATAAGAGTGGGCTTCCTTGTCTTATTGCTAATTTTAGAGGAAAACTTTCAGTTATATGAGTAAACCATTGTGTGTGGAGTTTTCTTGTTATATATGGCCTTTATTATGTTGAAGTTCATTCTTTCTATACTTAATTGGTTGAGACTTTTAATCATGAAATTATGTTGAACTTAGTCAAATGCTTTTTCCACATTTGTTGAGATAATTACATGATATTATCCTTCATTTGTTACTGTGATATATCACATTTATTGATTTACCCATGGACAGATGAATAGATAAAGAAAATGTGGTATATAGATACAATAAAATATTATTTAGTCTCAAAAAGGAATGAATTCCTGCAACAATAGGGATGAACCTGGGGGACATTATGATAAGTGAAATAAACTAGACACAAAGAAAATACTGTATGATCTTATTTATATGTAGAAATTAAACTAGCAAACTCATTGACGCAGAGAACAGAATGATGGTTGCCAGTGGCTTGGGGTAGCAGAAATGGGGAGATGATGATCAAAGGGTACAAAGTTTCAACTACGCTAAAGAAGTAGTTTTTAGAGAATAACTATACAGTACAATGTCTATACCTAATAATACTATATTACACGACTAAGAAGGTATATCTTATGGTATCTTACCACAAAAAATAAAAATAAAAATAAAGGGGTGGAGGAAACTTTATGAGGAGATGTCTATGTCTATGGTCTTAATAGTGGTAGTGGTTTCACATGTGTATAATGTGTATATTTACCTCTGAACCCATTGTGTTGTACACTTCACATATGTGTAATTTGTATGTCAATCATACTTCAATAAAGTGGCTTAAAAGTAAACATAAAAAACAAACACCCCCAAAATGATCATTTATGGGTGGTATGAATCTTCCCCAATTTCAGAAAAAGTTCAGGCATATACTATTCACTATAATAAGATTTT
>CAUYQG010079218.1:0-18152 GCA_963574415.1 Tarsius wallacei | reverse complement strand
ATGGCCATCAGGGATACTACACATGTGTGTCAGAGCTGGAGATGGCGTGGGTTCCTTGAACACATGGAGATAAGTAACATGCAGACAGTTAAGCACCCCTTCCCTGGAGCTCCTTCAGAAGGAGGGCTCTCTCCTATACAGTTTGCCTGGCCTTGCACACACTTCCTGCACCTGAGGTCCCGGTTTGGAAGAGCCATCATGGCCACTGCCCACCGCAGGAGAAGGCAGAGGCCTCCAAAAAGGACCGGGAACTACAGAATCTTAAATACTAAAATTAATAACTCTTCGACTCTTGAAAAGGCAGAATCTAATTACCTTTGTGTCAGTGCAAGTAGCGGCTGAAGAAGAGAAAATAGGAGAAGCATATGAAACACCAGCCATAGGTGCATTTGTTGAAAGCTCAATTTTCTGGTTCTTCCTGGTGGTCATATTTCTTTCTTCTCCAGAGCATTTTTGCTTACTTCATTTATAATAAATGACCCCTAAGTATATCCTGCATTTGCTCACAAGACAGAGCCAGAAATCAGAAGAAAATACCGCAATGAAAAATTTTCTCTCGGCAAGGGAGAGTATTTTTCTTTCTCCAGAAGCACCACTGGGTGCTGCCTCCGATCGCCAGGCCTGGTGTCACGTGCGCCTCTGCAGCTGTTGCTGGAAAGCCCCTTCCAAGGGCCACCCCAGCACACACACACATCACCAAAGCCACAGTTGTTTCACACAAAGGAAAGTCCTTTGTCCTTGTGGATTGTTTGTTCTCAGGAACTTTCCTGAAAAGGACACAGCGGCTCCACCTCTGTTTAGATCCCCTGTGCGCGTGATAGGTGTCGGGGCAGCACTGGTTTTCCCTCCTGGATGTGAACTTGGCCTTGGGATGACCTCCAGGTGGGAGAACAGGAATCCAGAATCAGGTGCAGGTGCCCCGTGGGCCTGATGTTTTAATACTCTCCCTGGGATTTCTTTCAAATATTCATGAGTTCAGAAACAGAAAATGAAGTAGAAAAACAGAAAAGAAGCGACCCACCAAGAGAACCTGTGGATTTCAAGCCATAGGTCAACTTCACCTGGTCAGTGGTCGTGAGGCCTGGAGTCTTGAGTCGAGAAGGATCTTGGTGGTGTGAGAGGCTAGGTGGTGGGATGTGGTGGATCGGTCCATGGTGCGTGCCGCTGGGGGTGTGAAGAGTGGGTGTGTGGCCGCGTTGTTCCTGCTTATATGTTATGTTGAGTGACAACTAGGAGAGGCAATTGTGTCTTTAGAAAACTTGAAAGCTGGAGGATATTTTCCTATCTTTTAGAAGGAAGAGCTTTTCCATCTGGTATCAATGCTTGCCCTTTGGATGAATAGTGTCCCCATGATGGACATACTGGCGGCTACGTTATCCCACAGAGGAGCCCTTGTTCTGTTCTGAGTCCAATTTAGAGTACTGAGCAGTGGGAGTGAAAACACTAAACAACGAGTCCCAACCAGCGACCTGTACACAGGTTAGGGGATGGAATGATAGAATCAGTAACATTTATTAAAACACTACATAACAGTCCCTAGTCTAAGTACGTTGTATGCTTTAACATATTCACTTCACACAAAACCTCTGAGACGGATGAACAGTTATTATTACAGTTTTCAGATAAGGAAACTGAGTCACCTGGCGACAAGAATCGTGCCTGGAGTCACGCCAGAGCCTGACCTCTCAACTCCTTTCTCCGTATTGCTTCTTGAAGACTCGTAAAGGAAGAATGGTGTTCTTACTCTCATTACAGATCAAAAGGATCTGGAAACTCCCCAGAAAGCTCTTCACCAGATAGACATGAAGAGTCCAGGAGTAGGTGGATGCACTTTAGGAATACTCCTGACAATAACAAAAGGCAATAGACACGCAGCCCCCGGACGCTGCGTTTCTCAACACTTGTGCCACAAAGGAGGTTGCGGGGTGTGGGTGGTGGTTTGTGGCTCTGAATTCTTAGAGTCTTTGTGGAACAGCATGTAGTTGTGAAGTCAAAAACCCGGGACTCACTTTAAACAAGGTGGGCTTGGATCTCGGACGTGTATGACCTCAGGCAAAGCAATAAACGTTACAGTGCCCGGGTTTCTCTGCCATCTATAAAGCAAGCCTCAGACCGTGCCCGTGGTGTGCCTTGGGGGGAAGGGTGAGAGGAAAGTAAGAGTCCCTATTGCAACGTGCGGCGCACAGGACATGCTCTCGCGGTGTCAGGCACCCATTCTGTGGCAGGTGATAGTGGCTGGGAGCCGACCACCGTCCCCACAACCCAGGCTCTTGGTGAGCAATGGTAGAATGAATGAGTGACCTGCTGCTTTCTTATCTTCACATCCAGACAGGCAGGCCTTTTACTTCCCGAACGTTGCATTCCTGGGGTCCCTGTCTGCTCTAGGTGATGATGATGATTTTCTTATCTACCCTCAGGACCCTACAACCAGCTCCCCCTAGCGCCCTCTTCCTCTGTGGCTGGAGGGCCCACCCTGGCAATGATCCCAGGTCTCAAGCCACAGCCCTGTCCCTCCAGCCTCAATTTCTCCTTACAGCTCTCTCGGGCCAGGAAGGGTGAAGGTCTGCACTTCATAGAGGTCCCAATCCATAGCCACTGTGCTTCCTGTCCTGTGGCTGCTTTTTGCCACTGAGTATTATTACATGGCAGAAACTAACCGATACCAGCTGGGCTAGGACCCAGTACCCACCAAGTCTCCTTTTATAAAACGGTTCTGTCTTTCTCCATGATGAATTTTTATTTACTGGGCTGTTGATTGGATGCTCCCAATCAGCAGCATCTCTGAGGGGCTTCTCCAACTTTCATAAAGATAATTTCCTGGGCTATTTGTTTGGTACCCTAGCTCAGAGGCCTGGTGACCTGCACATTTGCCCGGGGCGCCATGAGGCAATCCCATGAGCGGTGAGGGGGAACACTCCTTCCCTTGGGCCCTGCCGTGGAAATACCACCACATACCCAGATCAAGTGTGACTTTTGCTGTTACGGTGGGATAAACAGTGTCTCCCCAAATTCACGTCTATCTGGAATCCTGGAATGTGACCTTGTTTGGAAATTCATTATTTACAGCTGTATTTAGTTCATATAGGGTCCCACTGGATTAGGATGGGCCCTAAACTGACGACTGCTGTCATTAGAAGAAGAGAAGGGGCAGACGCAGTGACATTTACCATCACTGAGGGAAGACAGTGAGGAGAAGATGCAGGCAGAGACGGCAGTGAGGCTGCCACGAGCCAAGGAACACCAAGCTCTGCCAGCAACCGCTAGGAGCGAGAGAGAACACAAAACAGATGTTCCCTTACAGTGGCCAGAGGAACCAGCCCTGCCAATGCCTGGATTTTGGCCTTGTGACCTCTGGAACTGTGTGAGAATAAATGCATGTTGCTTTTAGCCGTCAAGTTTGGGGTAATTTGTGGTCGTCACTTGAGGAAACGAATCCAGCTCTATACTAAAATCTTGCATTCGGGAAGAAACGAGGGAGGCATTCACCTGCCAGAACTTCAGGAGACCTCACTCCAAGTCTTAACAGATGAGCCCACATGAGGAAAATTCAGAGTCCACCATTCAGAGTCCACCAGCAACACCCCCTCTCTCGCCCATCTTTCAGATGGTTTTGGAATCAAGAGGAAGACAGACCCCGTACTCAGGAGAAAACAACTTGTGGGGCGTCCACTGTAGAGGGACTTATACTTACATTTTGGAAATCAGGGCATCACAGTCATCGAGGTATATGGTTGATGCATCGGTCCATAGCATTTTTCACTTGTCCGTGGAATGCAGATGGCACACAGTGGTTGGCCGGTCCCGGTGGATCACATTTGCCTGTTCTCGGGTTGACTGACACGGACCATCACGGATTCAAGCATTTCAACAGTAGGCCATGGAGAATCACTCAGGTCAAAGCGGCCTTCTCTAAAACAACAAAACCATCTTCTTGCCCTGCTTCCCCAATGGCATTCTCCCCACACACAGCACGAATGTCTCAAGCCGCCTCCGCTGCCTTCACTCCTCTGTTAAACTCAAGCAGAGGAAGGTGTCGGAGGTGCTCATTGTTTTCCCACCAGACATCCCTTCTTCTTTAGCCCACAGATAGCACCCACTTTCTTCAAATCTGCCAAAGGCAGGCTGCATTCTCAAGTACGGCATTGCCACTCCAAATGACAGATGGAAATGATAAGCTCCCAGCACCCCAGTGTTGCCACGTCAAAAACAAAAGCTGCAAGCTTGTGCATCCACCTAATAAATACAGACTGGAAAGACAGTCAAATACACATTTTGAAAACATGGAGTCTGCGGTGGGGGAGGGAATATATCATCATCCAGAAAAACACAGTCCCAATATCCATAATCGCAAATGTTGGAATCCAAAGAGATCAAAATCCCTCCTAACGCCTAAAATCTGAAAATCACACTCACAGGATAGCTGCATCACGGTAGGCAGAACTTAGACTCAGGTTGTTTCTTGTGGTGTTTCAGATGTAGTGTTTACAGATCTGGGGAACCCACAGCTACCAACCCTAGTGACGGGCACTTGCATATTTCCCTTTTAACCGATTTCTTTACAAATATGACTCGTGTGTTCTACTCTGTTCTACCCATGTGATTGTCATTGGTACACCTGAGTGTATATGCTTGCAAAAATATATGTGTGTTATTGCCTATTTTATTGTGTAAAGTGGCCTGTGGTATGTTCTGTTTTTCCTGTATGTTTGTAAGTCTCCTTTTAAAAATGTAAATAAATATCTTTAAAATTTCTTAGATTGATTTCTCTAAGAATTACAATTTTGAAATTTTGATCTTTGGGGATTTCAACATGTAGGATGATGGGGGTGAGGATTGTGTCTTTCAGGATTCTGATGGGCTCCCATTGTCAGGAATCAAAGAAAAGCATCCATCAGAAAAGAGGATGTGTGTGCACACTGGAAAGCCAAGGGTGTCCTTATTCACTTGGAGTTTGCACCTTGTGTGTGCATCCCTTGGGTGTGGGCTGACTGCCCCTTGTCCTTGGCTGCCCCTGTCAGGTCCACCTCCCCAAGAAGAGCATACCAGGGATGCCATTTCCCCCCAAACATTCGCAAGCTCCCTCAACATAGGAAGTAAAACCAACATACCCCAAACACTCTGTTGCTGCCTTTTTAGTAGTTTTGAGAATGGGAAACTGGCTTTAGCAAGCTGGAGGAGCCAGCATGAAGGGTATGTCAAGTGGCATAGTCCCTTCAGGACGACCAAGCCAGGGCTGGGCCTGGAGGGACAGGCACCCTGGGGAATTGGAGCTCCTGCCTGGGAATCCATCCATTCGCTCAGGGACTTTTACTTGCATTCGTGCATTCATGTGCCTTGTGTTCCTTGCACAAGGGCATCACGGGGACCTTCCTTTGCTACAAGTTGGTATCCGGGACGTTTTCAAACTGTTTGTCTGAAATATGAATGCCAGTCTCACCAGCACTTGCATCATGTCATGGCTGTGATTACTTGCTATTTAAGTCAATGAGTGCAGTAGGCTTCCTTTCCTAATTCGAAAATTGTTCTTACCCGAGTCTCCTGAGCCTGAAATAACTGGAAATGCTTTTCCCGAGGGAGTAGAGGGTGGGAGTGGATAGCAAATCGACTGTGCACGTGAGAATTCACTCCTTGGGTCCCAAAGGTTGCTGATTCTGACCCAGCTCAGCAGCAAGGAGGCTGGGGTCCTGTGACCCCCACAAGGACATCGTGTGTTTTAAAATAATGCCAGGGGCTGGTGTCCCTCATGGCAACTTTTCTAAGCTGCCCCTTTGTTGGGCCACAGCGCTTATGTACCCTATGGTCACTCACCTTCCAGATTCTGATCTTCCACATAGCAGCCCAACAAACCCGGTTGGGGTGCATGTGTTTCTTCCGATTCCCCAGGATTTAGGAAGGGGTGAGCCAAAAGCCCTTTTTCTCTCAAGCAGGGTGGGGGTCATCCCAGGCCAGGCTGGCATATAGCGGGCCCAAGATAAGTTCACTGCTGAGGGTTTGAAGGTCAGTGAATGTCAGAGGCACCCACGATCATCTTTTCCCATTTGAGAGCCTGGCCTCGCTGGGTACCTAAGCCCCAAAGGAGTACATGGCTCTCAAAATTCATGAACCCTGAGTGCCCAGAGTCCTCCCCTGTTGGCATGTTGGGAGTGTGGCAATCCAAAGAGATCATTGTTCTCTTGACCGTTGGGAGGAACTCTGGTGTGGGCATCCAAGGGGAAGAAAAATGGACTGAGAGCTGAACAAAGAGGAGACGCACCAGGAACCCAGCAGAGGGGGCAGGCCAAGGGCTGCAGGAGGAGAGGGGTCTGCTCATTCTCCCCTGACAACCCTCCCCCATGCCCATGGCCAGCCCGCGGCTTCTCACTGTCCAGACCCCAGCTGTTCTGCCAGGCTCACTCTGTGTCAGACGCACTTCCTAGGAGTTTCTTTCCTGCAAACCATGGGCAGGCGAGGCTACCTGCATCTTTCTTTCTAAAGCTGTAGTTGTTGGTTACATACATGCAAAGACCTTTAGGAACTTCGACTTCTGATTTCAAGACTTTCCATGCAATGTGGAAACAGGTGTAAGCAGAAATAAAGCTACGAAATGGGCCCTCTCGGCCTTCGTTGCCGGTGTTTCTCTGTCAGTGTCAGTCCTGGCCATCAATGAACAGACACAGAAGGACCTCAGTGACCAGGCATCAGGCCTCCCTCATCCCTTGCTGCCCTCTGGCCCTTAGGGCCCTCCAATGCCACTGTGCAGTAGCTCTGAGCCTGGGTCTGAGTGGGGCTTTGGGAAGGGGATCCCCAGGGAGGAGGCGGCCCGGGGATGTGCCCGTCTGCTGCTACCCTGTCTGCGGTCATCTCTGCATCTCCTGAGTGCTTCCTGGAGGAAGGAAGTGCCAGCTCAGACAGCCCTGCGTGATTCACAGTGAGGCTACTCCATGGGTGTTTGGGGATACTTGAAAAGGCCTCAGCTCACTGAGAGGTGCTTGCCTTCTGGGTGATTTTTGGACAGAGCATCTATTTATTTGAAGCAGGGAAAGAGGATGAGAGAAAGAGAAAGAACATGGGATGGAGAAAACACCCCGGCACCTTTCATCAGGTGGGATCAGAGGCTCTGCACTGCAGATAGGTGGGAAATGCCTCTCAGAGATGCCAGATTCCAGGTGTCCACCCAACACCCACAGAGAACGGAGGTCAGGCCTGGGGCTTCTGCACTGGCTCCCACTCTAAACAGAGAGTGATATGAGGAGAGGGTGGGACCGCCAAAGTTCTCCAGAACTGAGGGGGTAGGGGAAGCCTTCAGACAGGACTGAGGGGCCTCTAGGGATGGGATTCTGGGGTGGGAAGCCACCCCAGGTTTGGAGGCTTGCAGTGAGAGATCCAGGAGCACAAACATCTGTCTCCGATGTGTAGCGTTCACATTTCGAGCGTGTCTCTCTTTATTTCCACAGCATGTTTTTTCAAAATGCTGGGTTGTCTCAGCTCAGCCTCATGTTTGGAGACTTCACCTCAGAGTGGAAGGGCTATTCCTGTGTCCCAAGGGTGCTGGGAGTAGGCAGTGATCAGACTCGCAGCCTTTCTGGAGCAGTCCATGGGTGAGAGCTGGGACACATGCTGACGGCTCCCAGGTCCCTGCTCTCACTGGCAGCACGGGCCTGCTTCCGGTATCTCCGCTTCCTCTGTCCTCTTTGGCCTGCCAGAAACACGGGACTGGTCCAATGGGCTCTCTAGGGCAGGTCACAACCGCTGAGCTGAGCTGAGGTCACCCAGGCGGCTCTGGCCAGGCTGTACAATACGGGCCACACACAGAGCAGAGAAGATGGGACGCTATCGTGGGTCACATTCTCTTAACAAATAGGTCATTTCACTAACACCCTCATCTGCAGGCCTGTGGATGGGTATGACACAGAATCCTCAGTGAACAGAGAGCCTGGTGTGTGTGGCACACGATTGCGTGTGCATTAGCATTATATTTTGTTTTCTTAATTTATTCCTTTTTAGGTCCTCAAAACAACTGTGTAAACTAAATTAGCGATGGCCTTCCGCATCTATTTTTTCAGGAGAACAAAACGACATCACGTTCTGTAAAGTGAAACAGAAGCTGCCGAGGGGTCAGGATGAAGTCATTTTCTCTCCAACAGTTACGTGACGTGAATTTGTAAGAACAGTCCCAGGCTTCCTGGCAGGAAGTCGTGCTGTGTTTGCCCATACTCATCTTCAGCCATGTGGAAAACAAAGACTGGGATACTCCTCGGGGACAAACCCCTCTGCGTCCCTGTGGGCACGAGTCCTCTCTCTACCCTGCGCTGGGAAGGCAGCTCTGTGCGAGGTGGCAGCATCGTCCACCCGCCCTTGACAGGAGCCAAGATTGCGGGACTTGGCTGGGTCAGAGACAAAGGCCCTCGTGGTGTAAGAGCAAAAATTAAGACTTAGTACAATGTGCTGCCTTGACATCTGGTGAAACCAGGAGAGCCTCTTTGGCCTAACCGTGGGTCCCCTTCCCTGCTGTGCTCATGGTGGAAAGGCCCCTTGGCTAAACAACTCCCCTGCGATGGGACTAGAACTTTCATACCCTGCCAGCCCATGACATTATTTAAATAAACCAACTCCTCCTCCTGTGGGAACTGGGGAACTCCATCCTCTCGTTACAACAAAGCCATCTGCAGCCCCGCTGGCTCACTCTGGTCCTGTGTGGCCCTGCATGGCAGGCAGCATGATCTTCCCCGGGACCGAGGGTGTTTGTGATGAATAAACTGCTGTCGAGCTCTTCTGTCCAGAGTTGGTGTCATGCTGTGCCCCCGTAACCCTAGGGTGGGATGTCCTCCATCACAAGCAGCGTCAAGAGGAGGCGACGGGAGCTGCCTGCAAGAGGGATGTCCAAGCCCAGCTTCAGAAGCCCCTTTGATGAAACTGCTTCAGAGGGAAACCTTCCTGCTGCCCAACTCAGGTCACCTGCATGAAGTTCTCTTCCAATTCTCGTTCCAACCAAGTGAAAACCCTTTAGTGTCCACTTGGAAAAAAAAGGAGTGGCCCTGAATGCGAACTTGCAGTCGGTCTGTTTCCCGACAAAAACGCGTCCCTGGGGGAACACAGGCTGCTGCTCCCTCAGCCTCCACCACACTGCGCGACAGTCTGCAGTGCAGAATCCACTCAGCATGAATCACCCTGTTTCTCTAAATTGCCCTTCGCGGCATTCCATCATAAACTCATTCTGTTGCATATTGTCCCCATCCTTTTCCTGCATGGTGACTGGCTCTCCTGATTCAGATCGTGACAGAGAGGAATTGCTCCTGGATAAGCCCTGAAGGTCTGTGATGCGTGTGGAGGTCACAGCTCACGGTACACCTTCCCCTCGCGCTCTCGGCGAGACCTAGGGTGAGTCCCCACTGCTGCGGGGCTGACCACAATGTCTGCGTGACTCAGGAGCAGCGTGAGTTCTGTCCCTGAGGCTGCCTCGCGAGGAGTTTAGAGTGTGATCTCCACCAGGGGCTTAGGGTGGAGGCGCCATTGCTTCAGGGTCTCCCTGATGGAACCAAGGGCGCATGAGAGCGCTTGGGCGGAGTGGGGTGGCTCCATCTCAAAAAATGTGTTTCCCAGACACCAAGCAGATGCTCTCCAGGCTTGTCGACCAGCTTTCCCTACTTTCTACGTCTCTGTGAAACTGCATTTTCTATGTCTGCCTTTCAGTAGCCTTAGATTTTACATTAATGCTTCTTTTGGAAAGATCTGCCTTGGAATTCCCAATATGGCAGATTTCACTTTCCAGATTTGGCTGTAGCAATGTCTACTGTCCATTATGCTCTTCTGTGAAGTAGCTTTGTCAGGCCCCCGCCTAGACGTAAGGTCTGCTGTCCCCCACTTATCCCCCTCCCTTGAATCTGGGCTGGCCTGGTGACAAGTTTTGACCAGTGGAATATCGAGGAGGTGACATTGACTTGGCCTGGCAGCTTCTTCTTCCTCCTTCTTGGAAAGATTCAATTTAGAGCTAGTTACTAAGTGAGTGATCCGAGGGAACTAGTCTAATAATGAGATGTGGGGTAGAGAGAGAGAGAGAGAGTGAGAGAGAGAGAGAGAGAGAGAGAGAGAGAGAGAGAGAGAGAGAGAGAGAGATATTGAGGAGACTGCTCACCATCCCAGCTAACACCCCTTGAAACAGAGAAAAAAACACCCACTCAACCCTATCCCATATTCTTCACTCACAAAATCATTAGTAAATACAACAGTTGTTTTGAACCACTACGTTTGAAGATGGTTTCTTACACAGCAATGGGTATTCAAATACATGTGCTCACAATAACCACAGAAATTGGAGGCTTGAAGATAATCATCAGCATTTCCCCTACTGCATCTATGTATTTAGGTGAATATTTTCTACATCCCACATAATAACTATTTCAGAAAAGGAACTCTTCGGAGAGAAATGTTCAGTTCATTAGAGAGAAATAAGGACATGATAACGGGCACACAATGTACATGGTCGAACCATCATTCCTTGGAGCTAAGGGTCCTCTAATGGTTATCCTGTCTGGTTCTGTGGACCCTTGTGACCCTCAGAGATGCATCAGAGGCCACCATAAGGAAGGCAGGCCACCCCCTAGCCCACCCTTCTCTGTCCCACCTACACCAAACCTGACTTACAAAGCTGCTTCACTCTCCTTCAGCTTATCTACTAGAACTCCTGGGCGATGTTGCTTTTAAATGGTCTGCTGTGTACGTTTTTGAAAACCACTCATCTTGTTGTCCATGTTTTGTGGTTATGCCCCGTTATATTTCAGACAGGAGCAGAAAACTCACGGAAGTTTGAAAACGTGTCCGATGTGACAGCAGACATCAGGGAGGAACTATGTCCACAGGTTGGCAGTCCTGGCCACGATCCTGTGTGCTGTCTGTATCTCCTACGGCTGGCCTTGTGGCCACTGACAGGCATAGATATACGTGAGACCCGAAACCAAACTCTCGCAGCCGGGCCCTCCCACCTTCCACATCACAGAAGCCTATTTTGACACAAGGATATGCTCAGACATTAGAGACGGCCTTGATTAATATCTACAAGCCTCATGACTGAGCTCATTTGAACTCCAATGCTTCTCTCCAGTGGAGTCCCACTAAGACTGAGCAGAGTCACCATTCCTTTTAAGTAGACACTTACTAGCAATAGAGCTATATATTCAGGAAATTGAGAGGTTAAATATCGCATATAAGAAAACGCTGGGTAGACATCTGATTTTTATTGATAAGCTCTTTAAAAATCCTCTCTCTGCTTCAGTAATGCTAAGAGAGGTGCCACCAAATGGAGCAATAAACTTCATTGGAGTCAGTGACTGACAACACACAAAGCTTTTACTCTCTGTGCCTCTCCTGCCCTCCAAACACAGTCACTTAGCTGTTCTTTCTTTGGGGTCTGGGAGAGCTCACAGCACGATTCCTCTGAGGTCCCATAACCCAGGCTCTTGTCATGATGTTGGCAGGCAAGACCTCCCGACGACGAGACCTGTATCCGAGTTCCGCCTTGCATTCAGTAGGCCAGGGGGAAGGTCCAGATTTGCAGAGGTGTCTTGTGAATGGACAGAAGGTTTCCTGACAAACTGACCATGAAAACTAACTGGGAAGTGGAGAGAAATTTGCACATTAGATGAAAGTGGGTGAGAATACTCAGTAATTTCAACTGCTTGAGATGGAGCTCCAAGTTACACTAATAAGTTACATCCAATCTGGAAACCCTTAAATGGTATAGATTAAGTGAAGATATAAAACTGTACTTTCCTTCTTGTTCCCTGGGACCACAAATATAGTGACTGCTATACAAAAACTGGCTGATACTTAAGTACTTTTGTAAATGTTTTCTGTACTACACAGTTCCACGCTGACATCAAAATACTTTACTATCAATAAGAAGTAAACAAGTGTTTTTAGAAATTGCTTAAGTTATGAAACTGGGTGAGAATCCATAGGAAAATAAATTGGGTTACAGCCAACCAGTTAAAAATGATCAATAGTTAATTTCAAGGACATATTTAATCAATTTCAACTGAGCCCTGATTAAATATGCAATATTAGTCAATGTTGCCCAACTTTTACATGAACCTAATTTATTTTAATGTTTAAGTCTTCAGTAACCACATTTATTTTAATTACCTCTGCTTATATTTTAATTAATTTTATTTTAATATTTATCTTTAATTTAGATTAAAAAAGAAAGTCTCATCTCAGTGCTGCTACGAGTTGAAAAATAACTTCCCTTTAGTTTTCTTTATATGCCTGTGCTTTCCAAAATACCAGATGAAATAACTTAAGTCATCCGTCTCAATTTATTTTTAAAAACTTTAAACAGCAAGAATAAAAAGTCATAGATATTGTTACACATTAACTTGCATGCAAATGATGCTATCAGTTTATCACTTATTGTCTAGGGGAGAGAAATCTTATACAAGTCAAAGGGAAGGTTAAATCAAAGCCAGCCATGACAAAGCTACTAATTTTTCTTTTTAGTCTTTTAACATTTGCATTCAAGAATATTATGCATTCCTTACTGCAGCTTGACAAGAGATGGGGTCTTCTGTGGGTTTTAGAGGAGAAGTCTGCCTTATGTTTCTTGCGCCCAGACACCTCTTTCTCTACTCAGGGAATATTGTTCCAGGGTCACTTGGCTGACTTGGTGCTCAGGGCAGTGCTGCTGCTCCTGGGACCACGGGATCTGTCCAGAAGTCTGCTCCAAGGCCGGGAAGTTTATTTTGGGGCCCAGGTAATGAACCGCCCCCTGAGTATGGAGTGACCAGAAGCCCAGCACACGGAACCCTCCGTGTGTCCCAGGCATCTTAGTCAGAGATGCTTAAGTCCTCACGAGAGCCAAGATGTGGAAGCAACCTACATGTCTGTCCCTGGACGAATGGACAAAGGGAATGTGGTACTGGAATATTATTCGGCCTTAAAAAGATCCTGCCATTTGTAACAAGAGTGGACCTGGTAGACCTGGAGGACACATCATGCTAAGTGTCATAATCCAGGCACAGAAAGGAAAATGCTACACGATCTCATTGGTGTGTCAGATGTGAAATAGTCAAACTCCAGGGGCTGGGGAGATGGGGAAATGGAGAAGTTGTGGGCAAAATGTACACCCTTTCAACTGTAAGACAGATAAGTCCTAAAGACCTAATGCAGAGTGACTATAATTAACAACACTGCACTTCATACTTGAAATTCACTAGCTGTTCTTGTGTTCTCACTACAAAAAAAGTAGCCAGCCATATGAGGTGATGGGTGTGTTAATTTGCTTGATTGCGGAGGTGATCTCACAATGTATATGCATCTCCAAACATCATATTGCATATCTTAAATTTATACAATTTTATTTTGTCGACATGCCTTAACAAAGCTGTAAAAAAGCAAAAGAAAAAAAAAGGAAAGGCAGGAAAGACTATGTTCAAGTCTAACCACTCTATTTTTTTCTTTTGAGTTGGAGTCTCATTCCGTCGCCCAGACTGGAGTGCAGTGCAGTGGCCGCTCCCGGCCACCGCAGCCTCGACCTGCTGGGCTCCGGTGATCCTTCGGCCTCAGCCTTCCAAGTAGCCGGAACTACAGGCACGCGCTACCACGCCTGGTTAATTTTTTGATTGATTGTAGAGATGAGGTCTCGCCAAGTTGCCCAGGCGGGTCTCGAACCCGCTGGCTCAGGCAATCCACTCACCTCAGCCTCCCAAGGCGCAGGGTGACAGGCTGAGCCCCCCCAGCCCGGCTTAACCACTCTATTAATACATCACAAAATTGTCATCAGGAGAGCAGTAGCTGTGTTGTGTGAAGCACACACTCTGTGCTGACTCTGTAGCGTGAGTGTGTGTCCACCCTCCTGGGACTCTCAGAACAACCCCACGGGAGGGGCAGTAGTACTCCCTTGCACTAAACGTGGAAAGATGTGAAGAACGGACAGTTGGCGTGTGTCAGAGCATGAATCTGGCCCAACCCTGCCATTTCCGGTACCAGCCCTCTTCGTGGGAGGAAGTGTCAGTGAAGGTGGGCAGCAGATTCTGAGAGCTCCGTGTTCATGGGGAGAGACATGAGACTCCAGGTTTCTTGTGAACAGTGCTCAGACAAGCAAGCCAGGAGGAAATCTGTTGCCACCCGCCCTTGGTGCTTTTGCACTGGGACGTGTCAGCCCCATTGCTGACATCAACTGATTATACAAGCGATGAGTTCCTCGGTCAGCGACTGCAGACGGTCCTGCAGACCCTGCTTCTCCTCGGTCACCACTGGGTCCACACATATGCACTGGGCACCTGCTATGGACCAGGTGCCGTCCTAGGCACCACGGGGACCCAGGGACTCCTCTCACCTTGCCTGACCAGCACTAGTGACCACGGGCATTCATTCTTCACGGAGCAGCCCCTTGGGCGGGGTCCTGATTTCCTGTGTCAGAAGCACAAAGGTGACTCATCTTGAAGCTGACAGGGGCAGCACTGTTCTGCCTGATTTGTCGGTCTTGATCTCTCTCCACCTGCTGCAACCCCCCAGTTTTTCACAAGGTGTGTCGCCGTGCAGACAATTTTCCTATAGGATAAGTCTGTGACAGGAGCATCATTCTTAATTGAGGAAGCGTGTGTTTTTTTTTAATGAAACATTATGACAGTAGAAGCTAAAATTCACTTTGCCACTAGCCTGCATAAAGCCAGGCATCCACATTTCCGAACAACGAATATGCCAGCTCCGATACGGGGAGCAGGAAAGACAGATGGGCTTAATTTAGAGCGTGCTGGCAGTGAGTGCATAAACTCATAAACCAATCTCTATAGATCAGATGTGTGTCCCTCACATTGTGACACGGAGAAAAAGATGTGCAGAGCGGCCGGGACAGAGCCACTGCCGCTTGTTAGGAGAGAACCACTGCCAAGGAGGAAACCACAATGCCGGTTTTTGTTCCAGCCAAACACGGTTGGTTAGGGGGGTGAAAACCGTCCCAGGAAATGCTCAGATTCATATGCATTGGCTGTCCCGAGGCAGCCGGACTTTAAGGCAGGGAGCGCCTGGCAGCACCGCTGGTGTCGGAGCCCTGCACGGGGCTGAACAGGACATGCGGGAAGGTGCGGCGGATGCCCAGGTATTAGGGGAGCAACCAGAAGTTTGATCTTGTGGTGAAATCACTTTATGTTTTTGCTTAAAACTCCCGTTACATTTGCTGGTTACATGTTGCTTAAGAGAACCTCAATCCTAGATGACAAAATGCTTGTGCCGAGTCTACATTTGATTTTGGTTCCTGTCTGCACTGACTTTGTGCATCCCTGTCTCCATTATACAGGGGAGAAAACTGAGGATCAGAGAAGTTCAACACACCCCGGGTCACTCATGAGGCACTGGCGGA
Organism: Tarsius wallacei; assembly: GCA_963574415.1. Classification (NCBI taxonomy): domain Eukaryota; kingdom Metazoa; phylum Chordata; class Mammalia; order Primates; family Tarsiidae; genus Tarsius; species Tarsius wallacei. The sequence continues at coordinate 2,821 of CAUYQG010079218.1, read as the reverse complement.
GCAGAAGACCATGTCTGCAGTTTGGAAATCTCCACTTCGGGGCTCTTGCCAACCAGCAGGGTGCAGGAGAGGCTCTCCCAGTACCAGTGTGTGATTGACCCCAAGCAGTGACCTTAAAAAAGAGAATAAGGATGGAATTCCAGCAGGCCTGTGGTACCACGTTCTGTGGCTCTCAAGAGCCCTTTGCCGGCACCCTGATCCCTCATTCTCTCTTTTCATTAGAGATACGTGTGTGTGTGTGTGTGAAAGTGTAGGAGTGTGTGTCTGGTGCCTGTGAGTATTCACGCGTGTCTGTACGTGTCTGTGTCTAGGCACGTACGTGTGAGTGCAAATGTGAGTGCATGCATGTGCATATATATTTGTTTGAAGGTTGTGTATGTGAATCACTCCCACTAGATGGAAAGTTCTAGAAGATGGCAATCATAACTTGGTGTCCATTTAGATACCATCAGTCATATTCGGCCTGACTCCACATATAAAAGGCATTCAGTGGGCATTTACCACTAAAACTTAATACCATTTGCAGAAAGAGTTACTTGCCAAACACTTTCACAATGCCCAGTTTTGTTATGAAAATTATTGGTTGCCAAAGAATCAACAACAACAGCCACTGGACTCAGGCAATACTTTATTTTTTATTTGAATAGAAAATTACTTCCCCCAAACTGGAGGACACATGCCCCCCCAAAACCATGCTAGGGTGGTATATTTATGTGCAGTTGCCCCTATGAAATCTCTAATTTTTTTTGTAATCATATTACAAATGCAATGTAGGTTAGAAGATTTTAAAAGAGAAAACCAAAAAAGAAACTGCTATTCTAATAGTCTGATATGCTTCTTCTTTCTGAAAATCCCAGCCTCAGACCTTCTCTAACTGGAAAAATAAGCAACAACCACAATATGCGATCTCATCTAAGTCACCAGCAGGAATTTTGTATGAATTAACTGTCTGATTGTACAACCCACATAGAAAGGCAAAGAGTTCAGAATCGCCAAGGAAGAAAATTTTAAAAAATTGAATAATGTGAGGTACTTACATGACCAAATATTAAGACATATTATAAAGCAGTAGTGAAGACAGTGTGGTATAGGGACAAGGACAGAGACTCTGAGAGAGAGAGAGAGCCCAGAAGCGGTCCTGGCCATCTCCAGTCACTCATCTGATAATAAAGGGGAAACTTTAATCAAGTAGGAAAAAGTCTGGTCATTTCAGAAAATAATGATGGGTTCATTGACTATCTTCAGGGGAAAAATGAATCTCAACCCCTAACTCATACTAGTCACAAAAACTAATAAATCCTAAGCAGAGTAGGATTTAAATGAAGATAAGACAATAAAGCTTTTAGAAGAGAACAGAAAAATATTCAAGACCTTGGAGCAGGCAAAGATTTCTTAAACATAAAAGAAACAAAATACATTGACCACAGAGAAAAAAATTGTATTAATTAGACTACACTAAAATATTTGTTCTAAAAGAATATGCTTATCTTTATCAAAATGTCATTAAGAAAGTGAAAAGTCAAGCTGCAATACAGGTGAAGATAATCATAGTATTCACAATACATATAGTCTAAAAATGACTCACAATACATATATTCTAAAAATGACTCAACCACTACTACCAATTAATAAGAAAAAAAAAGGCAGCCCAATTTTTAATAAATGGATCACAGACTTGGTGGTTCAAGCCTGTAATCTCAACATTTGGAAACCAAGGGAGAAGAATGACTTGAGGACAGGAATTCTAGACCGTTCGGGGCTAAAATAAAAAGATCCTATCTCTACAAAAATAAAAATTAGAAATACAAATAAGTATAAACAAATTAATTAATTAATTATTTCGCTGGCTATGGTTGCGTGTACCTGTAGTCCCAGCTGCTTTTGATACTAAGGCAGGAGAATTGCTTGAACCCAGGAGTTCAAGGTTACAGCGAGCTATGATCGTATCTCTATACTCCAGTCTGAGTGAGAGTGAGACTGTATCTCTAAAAAAAAAAAATTAAAAATGATTATGCAAATTGACATTGAACATGAACAAGCATTCAATTTCAGGAGTCATTGGGAAATGCCAGTTAAACCTCAATTGGCTATCGAAAGGCATCCACGAGAAAGGCTGTGGGTAAGAGCTCAGACAAGAGCCGTGCCGGTGAGGAACGAGGTGGGCTCTCACCAAACATGGGTTGGAGGGTAAATGGGCACAACCGCTTGGAAGACCAGCTTGGTGTTGCCGAGGAATGCTGACCAGGCACACCTCACAACATCCAGCGATCCTCTTCTTGGGTGTCCACATGAAATGTGTGCACATGCACGCTGAAGAGTAGCTGGACCCGTCACAACACACTCTTTGGAGTGTGCCAGGAGGTGCCCCCTAACTGGAAGAACCCAGACATCCGATAGCAGTCGAATGGTTGGAGGAACTGTGCGCTTACAGAAAGTGGAAGATGTCACGTCAAGAAGAATGGGCAGATTACCGCTCCTCCACCACTCAGGTGGGCCTCACAAGCATAGTGACCAGTGAATAAGCCAGGCCCCAAACGGGAACACCGTGGTGGCAGTTTCAAAAAGGGAACACTTCTACACTGTTGGTGGGAGTGTAAACTAGTGCAACCTCTGTGGAAAGCAGTGTGGCGATTCCTAAAAGCTCTAAACACCAACCTCCCATATGACCCCGCGATCCCATTACTGGGAATATACCCTGAAGAACTCAAATCACTTTATAAAAAAGATACCTGCACTCGGATGTTTATTGCAGCATTGTTCACAATAGCAAGAACCTGGAAGCAACCTTGCTGTCCATCAAAAGAGGACTGGATTAAAAAAA
>CAUYQG010079212.1:0-50697 GCA_963574415.1 Tarsius wallacei | reverse complement strand
TATTTCCTTTCCTACTCATCCTCACCAGCATCTGTTGTTTTTCGTTTTACTAATGATGGTCTTTCTTCCTGGAGTTAGGCGGTATCTCAATTTGGTTTTGATTTGCATTCCTCTGATGGTTAGCAAGGCTCTGCATTTTTTATTGCGTCTATTGGCTGCTCATGATTCTTCTTTGTTTTTTGAGTTGGAGTCTCACTCTGTCACCCAGACTGGAGTGCAATGGCTGCTCCCAGCCACCGCAGCCTCGACTTGATGGGCTCGAGCGATCCTTCCGCCTCAGCCTTCCAAATAGCCAGAACTACAGGCTACCACGCCTGCCTAATTTTTGATTTATTGTAGAGACGAGGTCTCACCAAGTTGCCCAGGCAGGTCTCGAACTCACGGACTCAGGCAATCCACTCACCTCGGCCTCCCAAAGTGCTGGGATTACAGGCTGAGCCACCAAGCCTGGCCTGATTCTTCTTTTGAGAGATGTTTATTCATGTCTTTTGCCCATTTTTTAATGGAGCTTAATAGGTTCTCCTCTCCCCATGGTTGTTTGTGGAGACTTTGTCAAAGATGAGTTGGTTGAGAAATAAAGGTTCTGCTTCCAGAATCTCTATTCTGTTCCACTGGTCTATATATCTGTTCTTTTACCAATACCAGGCTGTTTTGATTATTGTAGTCTTATAATAAAGTTTAAAGTCTGGGTGTGTGATACCTCCCACGTTGTTGCTTTTTCTGAGGATTTTTTCTGCTATTCATGGTCGTTTTTGTTTCACATGAATTTCTGTATTGTTCTTTCCAGGTCTGAGAAGAATGATGATGGTAATTTAATGGGTATTACATTGAATCTGTAGATCACCTTGGGTAGGATGGACATGTTAACAATTTTGATTTTTCCAGTCCGTGAGCATGGAAGATTTTTCCATTTGTTTGTGTCCTCTCTGATTTCTTTGAGCACTGTTTTGTAGTTTCCACCATAAAAGTCTTTCACTTCTTTGCTTAGGAAAGTGCCAAGGTATTTCATTTGTGTGTGTGTGTGTGTGTGTGTGTGTGTGTGCGTTGTGAATTAGATTATGCTTTTTATTTGGTTATCTACCTGTTTGTTGTTGGTGTAAAAGAACGTGATTGTCTTTTGCACATTTATTTTGTACCCTGAGACTTTGCCAAAGTCCTTTATTAGTGCAAGGAAGTTTTTGGCAGATTCCATTGGGTTTTCCAGGTATAGGATCTTATCGTCCCGAAGAGTGATAGCTTAACTTCCTCTTTTCCTATTTGGATACCCCTGATAGTCTTCTCTTGTCTGTAGTGAGTAGCCTTGTCTTGTTCTGGTTTTCAGTGAAAATGTTTTCAGTTTCTGTCCATTTTGTAATATGTTGGTTGTGGTGTTTTTGCAGATGGCTTTTCTATTTTGAGGTATGTTCTCTCTATAGGTGTTCAAGGGTTTTTTTTTTTTTTAAATCAAGAATGAATGCTAAATGTTGTCAAGTCTTTTCTGTGTCTAATGACATAATCATGTGGTTCTTGTTTTTACATCTGTTGATGTATGTAATTATATTTATGGTATTGTGGATGTTAAATCAGCCCTGCATCATGGGGATGGTTTTTATCTTAATACTTGGATTGATACCTAAGTTAACCACTTCCCTTTTGAGGATTCTATGTCTCTCTCCCAATGAGCTACAAGCTTTTAATTATAAATTATTTCTATTCATTTTCTCCCACAAGTATATTTTGAAGTAGTTGGTAACTACTTTCAGAACACTTAAGCATCCATTCTGCAGAGATAATATCAAAGGAAGAAAATTCTTGGAGTTAAAAAATACCATACATAAAAAAAAAATCAACACAAATTATTGCTCTCACTGACTTTTTGATATAATAATCCCTGCAAGTTGGATACTGCCAGAATATCCTTTATTCTTTTATCTTGAGAGGCCAAAGGCAAACTCTTGACAATCACATGTCCAGATTTCAAATTAATTTCCCATCTCAGAGTCATATTTTTTTTTTTTTTTTGAGTTGGAGTCTCACTCTGTCGCCCAGACTGGAGTGCAGTAGCCGCTCCCTGCCACCGCAACCTCGACCTGCTGGGCTCCGGCGATCCTTCCGCTTCAGCCTTCCAAGTAGCTGGAACTACAGGCGCGTGCTACCACGCCCGGCTTATTTTTTTTTTTTTTGATTTATTGTAGAGATGAGGTCTCGCTTGCCCAGGCGGGTGTCGAACCCGCGGGCTCAGGCAATCCACTCACCTCAGCCTCCCAAAGGCGCAGGATTACAGACTGAGCCACCGAGCCCGGCTGAGTCATATTTTAAAGGAGAAGAAAAGGGCAGAGGAACGAGTTATTTTCTTTCAAATATAAAACTAGTAAGTGGAATATCCTTTACTTGTTGGCATATGGGTTTCAAAGTACTTTGATAATGTATTTTTAATAATTTTTTTGATTGTCTACAATTTGAAGTATCTGAAACTGTCTTCTAAATTGTTTTATTTCTTTAAATTATTGCTCCATTGTTTAATTAATATGAGGTGCTCAAAACTATCTGTTGACTAAATTGTAATTATGGTAACCTTTCTAGTTTAAAAGCCTGAAACTAATATAATGATCAGTAAAACTTGTAGCTATTAGTAATAATAATGATATTAATAATAATATCATCATATCCTCTTGTGTAGAATTGCATATTTTTGAGCATTTTATTTCATTTTAGGGTAGTGATTCAGAGCATGAATTTTAGAGTCAAAGACCTGAGTTTAAATATCAACCTATCACTTATCAGTTCCATGACACTGAACAAGTTATTTAAACTTGTTAAGTCTGTCCTATAAAAGTTAAATAATAATATCTAGTCAACAAAATCTTTATAAAGATAAAATTAAATAATATAGGCAAAACCTTTAACATCAAGGAAGAAATCAATAATTGGTTAATATAATTATTGCTGTTAACAGTATTTGTACTTCATAAAACAAAGTGGCAAAAATAGGTCATTTAATAACTTCCACTATTCTATAGAAAGATCTACTGAGTTCAAGAAATTATCCCAAATAAACAATAGATTCAGGATTATGAACTAAGTATTTTGGTTCTTTGTCAGAATCCCTTATAATTATCTTTTAATTATATAGTGTCATATACTTTTAAAATAGCATTTGTTCTGTTTTAGCTGCAATTCTGTGTTTTCCATATTTTGCTTCATTCCATCCACAGACAGCTTTTTCAGATAGGAACTATTATTATCAATGGGAAACTAAGCACAGTGAGAAAACTGAGTTAATGAGGGATGTTAACTTGTTGACAGTCATACATCTAGCATACGGGAAAGCCAAGTTTTGACTCCAAGATACAGTACCAGAAAGGCTTAGAATTATCCCAAGACCTAACCTTTATTCCATCATGGGCTCAGAGAATTGACCTTAGAAAGTTCAGCATATGTTCAATTAATGTAAGTGTATTTTGAATGCTTATTTTATTTCAGGCACTACCCAAGGCAGTAGTGAGATGACAAATAGGAAATAACAAGGTTCTTGCCCTTGAATAGCTTACAGTCAAACTAGAGAGAAAGAATTAAAAACATAAAATGTAGAGTAAAATAACAAATTCTCTGAGAAATGCGTGTAAAGAAAGTAGAGAAAGAAGGTTTACTACCAGCCTGCGGTTCAGGGAAAATTTTCGGGAAAGTATGATAATTCCTGTGAATCTTGAAAGATAAGAGGAAGTTGGCCAAGTAAAAAAGAGAGAATGAATACATTGCCGCTAAAAGGAAAAACATAAGCAAACATCAAGGGTCATGAATACCTGCTGTATCCTGTGAGTGGCAAGCTAGTCAAGATTAGGAATAAATCATGAAAGGTCATTTACACCATGAAAAGAAGCTTGTATGCTACCCTTTAGATCAGGGAGGGATTTTGAGTGCTTGAAATGGAGATGTGACATAGTAAGATTTTCATTTTACATAGCTCACTGTAGCAGCAGGTAGAGCATAGATTTGGAGAGGGAAAATCTGGCCTCGCAGGTAATTTAGGAGGCTTTGGCAACAGTCTCAATAAGAAATGAGGAAAATGAAACTAAGATGACTAGTTCTGGTTCTGGGTCAGATAGCATAGGGACATTCCGCCTTTTCTCCCTAAATGAAGTTATAAAATCTGGAACGAATGCATGGCACAGCTAATTAGGACCCTGTAAATATATAGCAGCAGATGTGATGAAGTAGAAGAATACAATTCAAAGTGCCATTGAATCATTTTGCAGTTTACCACTTTTTCCTTCCAGTGTCCTCTGATCTGACCTCAACACAACATGGAACCATATGATAACAGTAAGCAGTAGCTCCAGAAGAAGCCCCTAGTTCTTGCTAGAGAAGCAGAAAGTGAACTTCAAGTGCTCAAAAGACAGAAATCCCCTGCTTTTTCTCTGTTTCTTCTTTTCTTTATTCTCTGTGTCCCAGCCCCTCATTGATTTCATGATGACAGTGGAAGCATTGGTAATCAGATCCCATGAACCAAAATTCTGAGGAAGGGCAACCTGAGTAAAGCTTAAATCTCAAGGGGTTGGGATGTATTTTGAGAATTTAACTACCACAAAATCGAGCAAGTCTCAGACTGGCCACTGGACAATATACATGCAGAATAGATCTGAACAGTCTTGAAAAAGCTTTGAAATGACATTACAACCACAATCAACAAAAAGTAAATTGGAACTTGTGGCCTGAATTAGGTTGCTTGCCTGATAACTCTAAAATTCAACATCTTCCATAAGACCCAATATTTCATAACATAATACTGAAATTAGGTTAACAGTCAACTCAAAGTCATTTGGCACACAAAGAACCAGGAATATCTCAATTCACTTGAAATACATGTTATCATTAGCTATCAAAGACTTTAGAACAACTTAAAAAAAATGTTCAGCAATAAATCGTGAACGTTCTTTAATGAAAAATTAGAAAGTTTTACACAGAAATAAAAAAGTCAAAAATAGAAATTTTAAAGCAATAAGACAAAAACCAAAATAATAACTTACGTTGGGGGCTTAATTATAGAATGAAGTTTATGGAAGAAAAATCATAACCTGGGAGTAAGTAGAATATTCATAGACATGACACAAACAGCATGATCCATAAAATAAAATAAAAAAATATAAATTGTCCTTTGCCAAAATTAACTACTATTGTTTTGCAAAGACACTGCTAAGGTTGTTAAGAGTATAAAGTGTTAATCAGCTCCAGACTGCTACAAAATATTTGCAAATTTCATATTTGGCAAAGGACTTATATCCAGAATATATAAAGAACTCTCAAAATTCAACAGTTAGAAAATAAATGCTAAAATGTTTTAAAAAGGAGAGGAAAGAGGAGACAATATAACTTGAATATAAGTTAATCAAAGACAATATGAGAATGGCAAATAGCACATGAAAAGATATGCAACATTATCAACTTTTAGGAAAATAAAAATAAAAACATGATACAATAGCACTACAAACCTAATATACTCATTAATTTAAAAGAATCTGATAATACCAAATGCTGACAAAAAATGCAGAACAACTGAAAGTCTTTGTTATCTATTGCTAGTAGTAATGAAAAATGATACAGCTACTCTAGAAAACAGATTGGTAGTTTCTTGCAAATTGAAATATATACTTCTCATATGACCTAGCAATCTCACTGCTGGGCATTTAACCTAGAAAAAAAAGGAACTTTTGTTTACACAAAAGCCTGGACTTGATGTTTATAGCAACATATTTATGACTACCATAAACTCGAAGTAAACTAAATGCATTTCAATGGATAAACCAATTTTGGCACATACACATAACATGATTCTACTCAGCAATTCAAAGAAATAAACTATTGGTACGCATAACGTGGATGACTCTTTAAGGCATTATTCTGAGTCATAAAGGTGAGTCTCAAAGAGTTATATACTCTGTAATATCTTTGTATCTGACATTTAAAAAATTATAGTGAAGGAGAGATCAAATCAGCGGTTGATGGTAATAGGAGTGGAGAGAAGTTATGACGGTAAAGGTATAGCATGAAGGAATTTTTTGAGGTGATGTAGCTATAGGATAGTTTTATATCACGATTGTGGTGATGATTACATACATCCATAAATGTATTAAAATGTATAGAGCTATATAGCAAAAAAAAAAAATTTAAGTATAACTTTAACCAAAAATTTTGAATTGTAAGAGTTAAAGTAAGCCGGGCTCGGTGGCTCAGCCTGTAATCCCGCGCCTTTGGGAGGCTGAGGTGAGTGGATTGCCTGAGCCCGTGGGTTCAAGACCCGCCTGGGCAACTTGGCGAGACCTCATCTCTACAATAAATTTAAAAAATCAGCCGGGCGTGGTAGCGCGCGCCTGTAATTCCGGCTACTCGGAAGGCTGAGGCGGAAGGATCGCCGGAGCCCAGCAGGTCGAGGCTGCGGTGGCTGGGAGCGGCCATTGCACTCCAGTCTGGGTGACAGAGTGAGACTCCAACTCAAAAAAAAAAAAAAAGGTTGCCGTATTATTTCTTTATTCTGTACTTCTTTTTTTTTTTTTTTTGAGTTGGAGTCTTACTCCTTCACCCAGGCTGGAGAGCAGTGGCACATTCACGGCCATCCCAGCGTCAACCTGTCAACCTGCTGGGCTCCAGCAATTCTTGCACCTCAGCCTTCCAAGTAGCTGGAACCACAGGCATGCGCTATCATGCCAGGTTAATTTTTTTGATTTATTGTAGAGACAAGGTCTCACCATGTTGCCCAGGCTGGTCTCGAACCTGTTGGGATCAGGCAATCCTCTTGCCTCAGCTTCCCAAAGTGCTGGGATTACAGGCTTGAGCCATTACACCTGGCCTCTGTACTTCTGATATAAATTACTGAGGCAGAGGATCAGAGCAAGCTTTTTTTTTTTTTTTTTTAGTTGGAGTCTCACTCTGTCACCCAGACTGGAATGCAGTGGCTGCTCCCGGCCACTGCAACCTCGACCTGATGGGCTCCGGCGATCCTTCCGCCTCAGCCTTCCAAGTAGCAGAGCAAGCTTTTTAAAGTATAAATGAGAATATGGCCTTCCCAGTGTAAATTCCTCAGCCATCTTAGTGTGCTTAGAATAAAATTCAATCTTCTTAGCATGACCTGTATGAGACTGCATGGTTCATTCTATGCCCTTTCCTTAGATCTCCCCTTCTAGGACTCCCCAGCCGCTTCCCTACCCTACTCATTAATGACACACCAGTCACTCTGGCCCCTTTTCTATTCTCTGAACCTTCTAAACCAGTTCTGACCTCAGGACCATTCCCTTTGCTATTACTATTCCCTTTGCCTGGGGTTATATCTTCACCCATATGATCTCAAGGCTGTCTCCTTCATACCCCTCAAGCCCAAATGCCATTGCCCCAGCAAGGCCCACTTCAACCTTTGTATCTGGAACATTCTTTATCTCATCACCCTGAATTATTCCCTCTGAAGAACTTTTTACTGTTCAACTTGACCCTTCTTATTAAATGTTCCTGTTTATAATGTGTATGGTAGTTTTGTTCAGTGTTGCATCCCTAAAGCTGAGAATAGAGCTGGCTTGTAGTGGATATTTAATAAATACTTATTGGCTGAATAGATAGTGGCTGAAGAATGGGAGGATAGACTATCAACATTTTATGTCATTCAATGTTATCTGTCTTGTTTTTCAGTTGTTTCTCTTTGGATGTTATGACTGGACTATGAGGTCATTACAAACAGGAACTCATTCTGTTTTATCTCTGTGACACAGCATAGCAATCACTCAGTAAGTAACTGTTAGACAAAACCATGGATGGCCCAGGTGTTTCAAAGTACTCTATATACACCTTTGTCAACAGTCATTTTATCACATTGCTTTTCTTAGTTAACTAAACCAGAGTTTGGTACAGGATCTTGTATGTAATATATGCTCAATACATGCAAGTAGAAAGAAAGAGGAAAGAAAGGTAGGAAGTAACTCATTACAGTTCTGATGACAGCATTGACGAGACATTTCAAGTCTGGAGCCCCAAAGCCAAAATGTCAGAAGAGGTCCTGTTGTCACCTAGAGAAGTCAGAAGAACTTCAGTTCTCAGTGGATGGTCCATTTCACTTCCCATCACAGGCACAAGAAGCAGGGATGTAGAAACAGTTTCTTTTCCTGTTACCCTGTAGAATAGAGCAGATGTCATAGCAGTTGCCCAGAAAAATGGTGACCAGAGCATTTTCATGCACATCTGATTAGCCATGATGGCTTAATTGTTTCTTAAATATTTGTTGAAAGTAAATAATTACAAGTGAAGAAGAAAGAATAAAAAGTGTGCCGTACAGACCTCGAAATCATTTCTACTCTGACTGTTGAACACCCAGTGTTCTTTTCCTTTAAAGAATTCAAATTAATCTGGGACTTTTAAAAAATTTGTATTATTGTGTGTAATGCTGAGTTTATTAGAGCTCCCAGAACTTCTTCCCCACAGCACTGAAGCTCTTTGTATAACTTATTCACTTGCCTCTTCCCATGCCTGGCCACATGCTTGACCCCACCCAGCCTTGCATTTAGCAAGTGGCCTCTGAGTTGAAAAATGCAGACTTGGAAGCTGCAATGTTCTTGCCTGAGGTGGACAGATATCAAGGGAGTCAATCAACTTTTGTGGCCCATGATCCACTGCCTCCCCTATCCCACCTCTAGCCCATCAGCACCAACTCTAGCTATGCATATCCCTGGTAGGGCTGCCCATGTTGCTACTCAGTTTTGCTTCAATCACTTGTCTAGAATGAGAAGGAAAGCTGGGGTTAGGTCAGGTTTTGACATATGGTATTGCTGACTCCATACAGTAAGTAACCAGCCAAACCATTTCAGAACATTAGGTATTTTAAAGTATGGAAAATCTGCAATTTGGCTTCTTTAGCCAAAGATACATAATTTTGGAGAGGTGTGAATATTAGGACCTATTTTGGACTATAAATCTGTACTTGATTCCAGTAACAAAAGTCAGTAAATCCTGTATGTAGAAATAAAGGCTAGCCAGTATCCAAAGCAAGGGTAGAAATTCACTAAGATTGCAGCCTTAAGTCAGGATTCATATGAATATCATTTACCCATCAGATACTAATGAAATATTACTGCAGGATTCATAAAATAAAAGTTTCTGATGTTTCATTCTACAAAATGAGACTTATAATAAAAATTTTAAAGATTAAGAAACTGGAGATATTTCCTGTTCTATATTACTTTCTAGAAGGCATATTTTTCACAGCATAAGGTATATATTCATGATTTATATAACACTGGAATTCACTATCTTATTTTAAAGTGAAAGAAAAAGAATAATCTATCAGACAAGTCAGAGCTGGAAGGGTCCTTTGTGATCAGACTGTCCACACCGTCTGTCAATAAGCAGGTTGGCCTACAGCAGAGGTTTCCGACTCCAGTTCTTGGCCCAGAGCCCGTTCCTGCTGTGTGTTGCATCACCTTGCAAGTTTATTAACCAGGCACACTGCCAGGCCCCATCCCTGGAGGCTCTGAGTCAGTCAACTAGGTCTGGGAACCATGGGATTCAAGGCGCTCTCCCTGACATGACATTCAAAGAAGCTTGTCCCTGCTCTCCATCACTAAGGATGGTCAGAGCGAGGATGGAAGTGACATCAGGGCCCATCTGTACTGGGTCTGGGCCTCTGTATTATATAAAACTTTGGGTCCCCAATAGTTATTCAAGTCTTTCAATTAATAAGTGACACTTTTCTGATAGCCAACTATAAGCACTATAGCGCCAGTCACACTGATCGCATTCATTCATTCATATCACAAATATTTACTGAGTGACTACTGAGAATTCTGCTGTCAGTTCTGCTTATAAGTCCAGTAGGGATGACAGGCCAGCACACAGAGTCACAACTCAGTGATTGTGGAGAAAAAGCAGAGCGTTAGGGTAGCATCCTGAAGGAGCGCCTCATCCAGATTGGGGGAGTCAGCTGATGCTGATGAATGAGCAGAAGTTAGTCACAGTGCAAGTGAGTGGATCTATCTTGATCCATCCCCGGGGGTGGGGGTGGGGGGGCATTTCCACTTCAAGCTAAGAAAAAAATTTCTGGGGAAGCAACTAAGCAATCAGGAGAATCTGTCACAGAAACCATCAAAATCATTCAGTACATAATGTTACTTTCTTAATGTTGAGAACTGGACCACAGTTATGCAGGATGTAAACATTAGGGAAGCTGGATGAAAGGTATGCAGGGACTCTCCGTGCTATCCTTGCATCTCTTCTATACATTTACATTTTTTTAAAAGTTTTTTTTTGTTTGTTTGTTTGTTTAGCCAGGCAGTGGCTCAGGCCTGTATATAATTCCAGCACTTTGGGAGACTGAGACGAGAACATTGTCTAAACCCAGGAGACCATCTCTATAATAAGTAAAAAAATTACCTGGACATGGTGATATATACCGGTAGTCCTAGCTACTTGGAAAGCTAAGGCAGAAGGATTGCCTGAACCCAGGTGACTGAAGCTGCGGTAGCCATGATTGTGCTACTACACTCCAGCCTGGGTAACAGAGTGACACTTCAACTCAGGAAAAATTTAAAAGTTTTTTGAAAAATAATCATTAGGGATAGAAAAGACAGAGAACAAGATAATTACTGTGGGCATATTTGAGAGAGATTTAGGAAGCAGAATGAAGAGAATATAGGGATTGACCGAATATGAGAGAATGAAGGAGAGAGCAGCTTCGGCTAATAGAGGAATATAGGGTGTCATTACCTGGGATAGAGAACAGAGGAGGCAGAGTCTAGGAGGAAGGAGAATGAGATCTGATGTGGGCAAGTTAACTTTGAGATGCATGTGGGAGTTTCCTGTGGAGATGACTGGAAAAGCATTGAATATCTAGGTCTGTTGCTCAGAAGAGAGGTCGATGCTAAATACAGAGATGTGAAAATCAACAAGAAACAAACGAGGAAATCATGACTATAAAAGTAATGGAAATAAATGGGAAATTATCCTGAAGAAGACCTGTGGAATAATAAATAAGAAATAGATGGAGGTCAGAACCTTAAAGGAGTTATATAGAGAAAAGAGCAAACTAAAAAGAACATCCAAAGAACAGAACGAACACAAGCCACAAATGATGCCATGGAAGCCAAGGGAGGAAGGATTTCCAAGAAGAAGACCAGACCAAACTTCAGAAAGGTCAAGTCAAATAAGAAAGCAATGAGTGGGTTGTTGGCAATCTTGGGAAATTTAAATTAATCTTTCAACTTTGGATAGTGCAAAAGCGATATGGAAAAATCAGGGCCAGGTGCAGTGGCTCACACCTGTAATCCTAGCACTTTGGGAGGGTGAGGCGGGAGGATTGCTTGAGCCCAGGAGTTCGAGACCAGCCTAAGCAACATAGTGAGACCTCTACAAAAACAAACAAGCAAACAAAAAATTAGCTGGGCATGGTGGCATGAGCCTATTGTCTCAGCTACTTGAGGGGCTGGAGCAGAAGGATTGCCTGAGCCTAGGGGGTTGTGGTAAGCCATAACCTCTGCACTGTACTGCAACCTGGGTGACAGCGTGAGACTTCAACTCAAAAAGAAAAAAAAGAAAGGGAGAAAAAAAAGTCGGTGAATATTTTTAAGTGCCTATTTTGATAAAACAAGCCCAGAACATCAACCTGGTATAGTGAAGAATCCATATGTGATCATGCTTGATCTTGGGTGTCAGGCAGACCTAAGTTCAAATAGTGGCTCTGTCACTTGCTAAGTGCGTGACCTTGAGCAAGTTTCTCTTTTTTTTTTTGAATTGGAGTCTCACTTTATCACCCAGACTGGAGTGCAGTGGCTGCTTCCGGCCACCGTGGCCTCCACCTGCTGGGCTCCAGCGATCCTTCCGCCTCAGCCTTCCAAGTAGCTGGAACTACAGGTGCGTGCTACTATGCCCGGCTAATTTTTTATTTTGATTTATTATAGAGATGAGGTCTCACCAAGTTGCCCAGGCGGGTCTCGAACCCGCGGGCTCAGGCAATCCACTCACCTCAGCCTCCCAAAGCACGGGATTACAGGCTGAGCCACCAAGCCCAGCTGAGCAAGTTACTTAATTAACCTCTGTAAACTCAGTTGCTTCATCTATCAAATGAGGGAGGCAATATGCGCTTTGCCCTTTGAGGATTAGAGACAATGCACACAAAGCCTATACCACGGTGTCTGGCACATAGTAGGTGCTCGACAAATGAAAGTCATTGACATGAACCAGGCACTCCTCTTCTGGACTCTAAAGCACCTTATGCAGCCATCTCCTGGGCCACTGACCACAATGCACTGAAACAACTTGGTCTTTATAACATTCTCCCAAGTCCAGACTTCACCAGACTGCCAGCTTCTTAAAGCTATCTTATTCAACTAAGTTTCCCCATCAGTCAACACAGAGCAGACATCCTGGAGGAGGCCTTCATTGTGCAGAATCAGAAGGAAGCAATGGTGGTAGGCTCCCCCCCAGAGATGTTCGTGGTAAGATTTGCTCTACTGAGATGGCATTGTAGGTGAAGATCTGAAAACAACATAGTCATGGGCTCACATGGGTCTGCAAGGAGCTAAAGCTCATTTTTCAACATTTGCAAGCAATCTAATTCTAGAAATCTCATAGAAATGATGGCAAATCAGAGAAACTGACGAGGACACCTGCCACAACTTGTTAGAGGGCTGATTCATCCAAACTCACACAATATGACTCTATAATTATGGAGAGTGTAACTTTCTGAATCAAAAAACAAAATAAATCATAAAAATCAGGATACATGATCTGATTAAAGATTTGGACAGGTATCAGTTATAAAAAGTAATCTGGAAAAATAATAGGTTGACTCTCCGGGTAAGGGACTTTTAAGCCATTTTAATAGTTCCATAGGCAGCCCCTCTGAAACCAGGGCCATCCTGGACCACCACCAAGTGGGAGCTCAGGGTGGCTCAAATGCCCACTGTATCAGTTTGCTAGGGCTGCCAATAACAACTTCCCATAAACTGGTCAAGACATTGTCTCACAATTCTGGAGGCCAGAAATATATATCAAAGTATTGGCATGGTTGGATCTTTCTTGGGGGCCCAGAGGAAGAATCTGTACCTTGCCTTTCTCTTAGCTCCTGGTAGCTGCTGGAAATGCTTGGCATTCCATGGCTTTTAGATGCATCTCTTTAATCTCTAACTTTGTCTTCACATGGCATTTTTTTCCCCCATGTGTTTCTGTGTCCAAATGTTTCTCCTCTTATAAGGACAGACATCTCCTGGGTCACTGACTACAGCGTGCTGAAAAAAACTTGGTCTTTATCACTTTCTTTTAAGCCCAGCCTTGACCAAACTGTCAGCTTCTTGACAATGTCTTATTCACATAAGACCTGAAACTATAAATATCCTAGGAGAAAACCTAGGAAGCACTCTTTTTGGATACTGGCCTAGGCAAAGAATTTGTGATGAGGACCTCAAAAGTAATTGCAAGAAAAACAAAAATAGACAAATGGGACTTAATTAAATTCAAAAGCTTCTGCACAGCAAAAGAAATAACAGAGTAAACAGAAAACCTACTGAATAGGAGAAAATATTTGTAAATTATGCTAATATACAGAATCTACAAGAAACTCAACTCAACATGAAAAAAAAATCAGAAAGTGGGAAAAGGACATGAATAGACATTTCTTAAAAGAAGACACACAAGTGGCCACAAAACATTTAAAAATACCCAACATCACTAATCATCAGAGAAATGCAAATTAAAACCACAATGAGTCTGGGCTCGGTGGCTCAGCCTGTAATCCCGGCACTTTGGGAGGCTGAGGTGAGGTTCGAGATCCACCTGGGCAACTTGATGAGACCTTATCTCTACAATAAATCAAAAATCAGCCGGGCATGGTAGCGCACACCTGTAGTTCCAGCTACTTGGAATGCTGAGGTGGAAGGAGCGCGGGAGCAGAGCAGGTGGAGGCTGAGAGGCGACAGAGTGAGACTCCAACTTAAAAAATAAAACCCACAATGAGATATCGCCTTACAGCAGTCAGAATGGCTATTATTAAAAAGTCAAAGAGGCCAGGCGCAATGGCTCATACTTGTAATCTTAGCACTTTGGGAGGCCGAGGCAGGAGGATTGCTTGAGCTCAGGAGTTCGAGACCAGTCTAGGCAACATAGTGAGACTGCATCTCTATAAAATAAAAAACAAAAATAGCCAGGCATGGTGACACCCACCTGTAGTCCCAGCTACTCAGGAGGCTGAGGTAGAAGAATCACTTGGGCCTAGGAGGTAATTGGTAAGCTGTGATCATGCCACTGCACTTCAGCCTGGGTGACAGGATGAGACCCTGTATGGAAAACAGTATGGAGAATTCTCAAAGAACTAAAAATTGAATTACCATTTGATTCAGCACTCCTACTACTAGGGATCTACCCAAAGGAAAATAAATCATTATATAAAAAAGATAACTGTAGTCATATGTTCATTGCAGCTCTAGTCACAATAGCAGAATCATAGAACCAACCTAAGTGATCACCAATGATTGACTAGATACAGAATATGGGATACGTCCTTGAATACTACCCAGCACTAAATAAAAATGAAATCATGTCCTTTGCAGTAACATCAATGGAGCTGAAGATCATCATCCTAAGTGACTGAACTCAGAAACAGCATACCAAACACCACATCTTCTCACTTATATGTGGGAGCTAAATGGCCACAAGGATGGAAACAATAGCTACTGGGGACACCAATAAGTGGGGAGGTAGGGAGGAGGATTCTGGTTCAGAAATTACTTATTGGGTACAGTGATCACTAGTCTTGGGAATGGGTCACCTGAGACTCAATCCTTACCACCACGCAATATGTTCATGTAACAACCATGCCCTCGTACCACCTGAATCTCAAATAAAAGTGAAAAAGTGGAGTATCTTATTCAACTTAGTTCCCTGTCAGCCAGCACAGAGCGGACATCTTGGAGGAGACCTTTATTGTGCAGGATCAGAAGGAAGCACTGGAGGTGGGCCCCACCCTAGAGGGGTATGGTGGGGCTTCCCCACCAATCTAGTATGACTTCATTTTAACCTGATTAAATTTGCAAAAACTCTATATTTCCAAATAAGGTCACAACCACAAATACCAGGGGTTAGGACTTTTGCGTGCGTGTGTGTGTGTGTGTGTGTGTGTGTGTGTGTGTGTGTTTGCGTGTATGTCACTTTGTCACCTAAGCTGGAGTACAGTGGCATGATCATGGCTTACTGCAGCCTCGACCTCCTAGGCTCAGGTGATCTTTCCCTCTCAGCTTCTCCCATAGCTGAGACTATAACCATTTGCCACCACACCAGGCTAATGTTTTAATTTTTTGTAAAAATGAGTTCCTGCCTATACTGGTCTCAAACTCCTGGGCCCAAGCAATCCTCCAGACTCAGCCTCCCAAAGTACTGAGATTACAGGCGTGAGCCACTGTGCCTGGCCTGGCACTTCTTTTTAGAGACGCAGCTCCACCTTTCTGCTCCTGCTGCCCTTCCACCCTTGCCAGCTGTTCCCCAGCCTTTGAGAGCTATGTGCCGTTCTTCAAACTCACCACATTCTCACTTCTCTGATCCTGTGAACATTCTGGGCTTTCTCATAGGCATGCTTCTCCAGGTCCTTCTTTTCCACTGGGAAACTATCTGGGATCTTATCTTCCAAAATTTTGGGGACTTGTTCCATTTTCTATGAAGCTTTTCTTCCCTTCCACCATCTCTCAGAATCACTTGCTAGATTTTGGTGCTCCCAAGCCCCTCTGGATATCTCAAGTATGACATTTAGCCAGGTAGATGATGGCAAATTGTTGGCACAGCTGCTCCTCCTATCACACAGGAAGCTCTGTGAGGACAAGGACCCTGCGTTTTGACCTTTGCTTCCTCTGTGTCTGCTATTCAGTGGGTATCCATCTGCTTAAGGATCAGCACTCGACAGGATGCTTAACTCAATGCTCTGTGGCCTTCCATGGGTCTGGTGAATAGGCCAGTCTGGCCAAGCTAAACGGTGCTGTTCCTGCTAGCCCCAACCAACACTTTCCATGGGGTCAAGTATGGGCTGTCAGTGAATTTCCAACCTAATTTCCTCTGCTCCCAGTCTCCGTGGGAGGTCTCTCTGCTGGACCCTGTCAGGCCAAGCCTGGTGTGAGCTGACAGGCAGACCAGCTCAGTCACCAGTCTGCTCTAGTGGAGACTGCAAGCAGGGACTGTTGGCCAGAGGGTCCCAGTGCCACAATGCGGCTTTCAGTGGTTGCCGGGGAGGTGCTCTGTGTGTGTGTGTGGGCAGCTCATGGGCCACGGCCAGCAAAGTCCCATAAAAATGTCAAGGTCTATGCAAAGGCCAGAGCTCTCTGGGCTTCTTCCTCTCCTTTTTCTTCTTGGCTACCTGGCTCCTTAAAATAAGCCCTTCCTTTTCTCCACCTGGGTCTCCTGCTTCTACAGTACTGTCACTGACAAGCATGACAGAGCAGGGGACCGAGCAGGAGCTGCATGGATAGCAATGGCTTTCAGGGCTCAAAAGTCCTCTCGAAAGACTGTGTCTCATCTGTCTAAGCCCTTCTTTCCACAGGTAGGGACACTGAGACCTGGGATGGGAGAGGTACTTGCCTAAGAACATGCAGGAAACTGGCAGGGGAGAGAGGGTTAGGGCCCGGTGCCCAACTCTAGACACAGGCTCTTTCCCTTCAACCACACTGTCTCTGCCCGTCTCTTCCAGGAATGAAGAGAGGTAAGGTTTAATTGCCATTTGATAGTAGAACAAACTGTGAAAAACATTTGTCCAAACCTTTCCCCTACCTGTCCACATGCAAGAGCATTAATTATTCAGAGAGGTCCTGACCCCGTTCCAGGGGACGTCTGCACAGAACAGAAAGGAGACAGCATTTGCTGTGCAGGACTGTGGCATCAATCGTGGCATCAACATTGCCCTTTCTGGACATCACAGCCCACGGATAAAAATGGATTTGGATGTTGATGGAGAATTCCATATAAATCCATTCATTTTGTTTTAACCTTTCATTAAAACAAAAACTGATTCATTCTTCACCACTTATCTAGAAGGTCCAAGTGTTCACTTCAATTCGTGCCTTAAAAAATAAGGGAAGGAAAGGATGTTTGTATTCCTTTAAACTCAAGTCAACAAGAGCCAGATGAAATACCAACTCTCTCACGTTAGTGGGAGGTGGTTCTGTCACCACTTTTGTTCCACTGTTTGTCTCTCCACCGTTCCCCAGTCTAAACCCTAATGCCATGATAGAGAGAAGCCCACATTCCTTGGTCTGATTCCAAGGCCCCCACCCCAGCCTGCCACCCACCTGCCCTTAGATGCATCTATTTCCATTCTCATGCCTCAACTTATTGTCATGAATTTCTTCAATGTACCCTGCACCTGTACTGCCTCTTTTTCTTGGCTCAGAATCCCCTCCCTTCCCTTCCGTCCCCCACCCCTCTGCTTCTGTCTCTACCTGTCTAAGCCTATAACCACCCTCAAGGTCATCACATATTCTTGCATCTCTCCAGTCTTGTGTTTCCTTCATTGAATCTCCAAGGCACTTCATTTGCCCTTTCTGGAACATGTGGCCCCTGCCTAGTGGTGAACCCTCACTCCATCCATCTAGTCACTTAACAGTCTTTGAAGATTTTCTATATGTCAGTTGCAGTGCCTGCCCCAAGGAGCTCACCCCCCAATGTAGAAGACAGATGACAGATGATTTTAACAGAATAACCACTGCCACAAAACATAACATTTATTCTGGAGGCAATGGAAAGTCATCAAAGGATTTTAAAGAGACAAAGGGCAGTAGAAACAAATATGCATTTTAAGGCCTGTTCTTAGAGCAATGTGGAGGATGGATTTGGTGAGGGTGGGAGTGTGGGTGTGAGGGTAGTGATGGTGCTGGAGTGATGTCTAAAAGGTGAATTAGGGCCAGGTGTGGTGGCTCCTGCCTGTAATCCCAGCAATTTAAGAGGCTGAGGTGGGAGGATCAGTTGAGGCAAGGGGTTTGAGACTAACCTGGGCAACATAGCAAGACCGTGTCTTTTAAAAAAAAAAAGACTAATTGGGAGGTTATTGCAACAATACCAGCACAATATGAATGAATGCCCCAAAGCAGCAAAACACGAGGAATGCAGAGAGGAGAAATATGGATAGAATTGACAGGGTTATATAGGCAAGACTCTATATCTAGGACCCCATCGTCTCGGCTGGGACTCATGTAGAAGTTGATATTGGTCACTGGTTCAGGCAGGAGCAGGTCTGAAGAACGGCTGAGGAACTCATCCTAAACATGCCAGAGACTAGCAGAGACTGGGTGTGGCATGATGGAGGTGCATGTGGTTATTCTATGGATATGGAGGTTCGGTCCCAGAAGGCTGTAGACACTTATGACTGTAGATACTTTAGGTCAGAAGCAGACACTGAGGAGTACTCCTGTTTCCTTTTGTCTTCTTTTGAGCATAGTAGATTCTCATCTGCTTTATGAATCAATGAAGGACTGAACTCCAAAAAAAAAATAAAATAAAACCCCAAACAGTATAAGTGAAAAGAGGAAGGCACCACATTTATGGGGCAGAAAAACCAGCAGGTTTTCGCTTGACTCGCCATTCACAACAGCTCTCGGAGCCTGTGTTACCTGCAATGGAGACACTGTTACCTGCACCACAGAACCACCATGAGGTTGCACTTTCTCATCAACCAGTCCCACAAGTGTGTGGAAGAAGCATTGGCATCAGACTCAAGAATCTGCAGTTGTATTTCTTGTCACGCCTTTGGACAATTCACTTCTGTTTACTGGATCTGAATTTTCTTTTTTGATTGAAGAATCTGGAAGACCATCTCCAAGTTCAAGATGCTACGTCCCAAAGATAATGTGAGAAACAACTGGTTTAAAGAATCATAATCACACTGAACACATCTCAGAGCTCACTGAATGAGGAAAAGAATGGCAAAATGACTATCAACTGTCTTTTACTTAAGACAGCCAAGCCTTGGGTGAATTACTCAAGGAAGTCTTACTTCTTTCTAGGAGAAGAGTGGTTCTTGTCTACATGTCTCTACAATTAGATTAAGGGACCTCTCAGTGCTGGTGTTGCCTATTCTTGTAACTAATGGTAATTGAGTCAAATCCATATTTCCGGTACAATAACAATTCACTTTGTGCAGAGATAGCAGACATTTTGTAATTGTTGATGCCAGAGGAAAGGGACAGAGGTGTGGAAGGACTGAAGCATCTCCTTGGTGAGGAGACCCAATTGCCTCTTGGCTTCTGCCCATGCTTGTATGCACTGTAGTGGAGAGATGAGGGATTGAACGCCCAGCGTGATTTGGTTTGAATCCTGACTCGGCTGCCTCTTCACTTAAGGGCCTTGGATAGTTACTCAACCTCTCTTAGCCTCTTCTAGTCTTCTCTTCTGCAAAATGGACATAGTAGCAGCCACCCTGGGCTGTGATTGTGAGGATGAAACGAGAGAATTAGCACCTGGCCCATAGGGTAAGAATGATGAAATTTAATGGTTCCTATGGTTTTGAAAACATTGTTCTTCAATCACCTTCCACTTTCCCAAACCAAGTAGAGGCTACTGATGAGTGGAAAAGGGCCAGTTTGGGGTCCTCTGGCTGTGATGGGGGAAGGGAATGCGCCCAGCTTGTTTCCTGCAGCCTTGGGGAACTCTTTCATATGCGGCTGCCTTGGCTAGCGGATTAGGCAAATGCAGTCCACGGTTTGCAACACAGCATGTCTGTCGGGCTTGCTGCATGAAACTTTAGTGACTCGTGTTGACCGGTGAGAAAGCAGTGCTGCTCCGACAGGATACTTCTTAGTTGTGGAGCAACCTTGTGGAGAAGGATGAATCCTGTCTGCCTGCTCCTTCTCAGCCTCCCAGGGGTGGGGCACTACTTCGAATGAACTGGGGTTTGAAAGCCAGGATTTTGTTTTCTGATATGAAACCTTGCAGGAAGATGTCTGTGTTTAAATCAAGGCCTGCCCCCACGCCCTGCTTCCTCAGACCTCTTCTATCTCCTTCCAGTGCTACCTGCAGTCTGGGTGGAGGTGTCAATGTGTGTTTCGGGACAGAGGCAGAGGTGGCTTTGTATTGGATATTAATCCAGAGCAGGAAAAGATTATTCAGTTCAACATTCATTAACTTATCACCTACTTTGTACCTAGCCGGATGCTAGACGCAGGCGGAGCTGAGGGAGAGGCAATGGGAAACTGGGGGCTTTTGCTTCCAGAAACAGAGTCGATAGAGGAATGAAGGGGTTATGCTGCACTGCAAAGTTACATACAAATGCCCAGAGAGAAGTTCTCAAAAGTGGTTTTGTCCTGGCAATACAGGACTGCATTAGAGGCCAGCAGTCCTCACATTCCTAGCCTCAAAGTTTTCCTACACAGCATACCTTATCCTGGAAGAGAAAATGAAAGGAGCACCTGTCTGAGAGATAAGCACAACAGACTCAGGCCGTTATTCATTCTCTCAGAGGCAGTTTACTGTAATGGAAGTTAAATTGCCTCTGAAAGAATGAAGAAAGACATAAATATGCCCAGACCTGGACTTTGTCTGCTGCTTCTGTGATTTGTCCTTGGCTCTTGTGGTGACCTGGCATGGAAGAAGACCTCAGTTGGAGGCTGATGTGTGAAGAATGGACAAATGAATGAGGAATGGTACACAGATGAGCCCATCATGGTCCCGCTGTGGACGGACTCTAGGGGGCAAAAGTCAGAGTTTTCAATCACAATATGACCCACCTGCTTGAGCAGATTCAGATAGATGCTTCTGACTCCTAACTGGCTTTACTCAGAGCAAGTCCCACACTGAGGAAAAAGTCCAGCCTCTCCAATGGATGAGAATGCAGCTCACATTCTTGAGCTCACATTTATCTGGTGTCAAAAATTACTAACAGCGCAAAAAAAAATCTGCCTTGTGGGTCTCCTCAGAGAGTACAGCTGAGACTGCCAGTGTGAAGACCAGACAGTCTCTGAACTGCTTGTTGTGGCATCCAAGACCACCATGAGCTGCTCCGGCCAGCCTCTTCCTGCCCCTGACTCAGAACCCACCGCTCTCACTGCTCTCAGTCCACTTAACCTTGGCATGTGCTTCTCGAGCATACTCATGTCCCCCATCTCCCAGACTTGGCTGGTGGATGATCGTCCATGATCTCTGCCTGCTTAGTCTTTAGCCACCCACGAAAGTCCTCAGCAAATGAGGTTTTCTCCAATTCCTTTCCCTTGAAATGAATCTCTCTCCACCCTGTCAATGGAGTATGGGGGGCAGGTAGCTCTGTGAATTAGAGGTTTTGAGCATGTAGTGGGGCCAACAGAGCCCACACCAAGATTGGTGTGCCCATGGGCTCTGGGCATCTATGTAGACTGGCTGATTTGCTGCAGAGAGAAGGGCCCTGGGTACTCTCATCCCTGATGTGTCCAGATCGGTTACTGAGATGGAGAAGACGAGGTGGTGTTAGTTTGGAAGCTGCTCTCTGTGAAAAGAGCTGCAGGATAGGGCAGTGTAAGGTCCTACAGAACTGAGAATGTCCCACCATGGCTCTCCCATGTCCTCATCACAGTTGTTCCATATACTGACAGTGCTTGAGTTGATTTTCTTCCACAATATCCAGGGAAAGCTGTGCAGGGTTTAACAGTCCAAGGACTCCCAGCTATAAGGCCGATGGGTGTAAAATTCAGCCCACCCTCCACTTCCTAAGTTGTATGCTCAGATGGAGGTTTCCCATCCAGCAGAAGGGACACCTTTTTCTAAATCCACACAAAAGTGAAGTGGGCTACAGGCCTGCCCTAACATTTTCAGGGCCTGGGGCAAAAGTGCAAATTCTCCAATCTGTTATTTAAAAGTTCTAAAATAAGTGTAAAACGATTAGCTAAAATATATTCTATCCTCCTGCCTTAACAAATACATCTTTATAATGCTATGTTCTCATTTAAAATTCTCAAATTCTTGGAGTTTTGCCCCAAAACTCAGTAGAAAAAGGGAAGCGTACCCTTGGCCCATGTTCAGCCCCTTTCTCTTCCCTCCCACAGAAATATCCCTGTCCACAAGGAGCCTTATGAGCCCCATCTGGACACAACTGGGTACCTAGCTCAGATGTCCAAGTTCTCTTCCAAATCCCTTGAATGCAACTGTCTCTTGGTGGTCCCTAGGCATAGGGGTGCACAGGCTGGCAGTGTATCCCTTGGTGGTCTCTAGGCTTAAGGGTACACACATTACTATGCAACCCACACTTGGAAAGTCAGGCCCAAGGAAAGACCCATGCAGGCCCAGGAAGAGGCTAGTGGTGTTTTGGCAGGGAATTTAGGAGTCCAGGATACCCAGGGTAACGTCTTGAATAAGAAACGCAGTCTTCCGATAGTCACGTGCTCTTGACCTCTTAGACTCCCTGCCCATGGAAATGTGCATGGCCCTGGAAAGCATTGGACCCCTCTTGTGCAGGCCTAAGGGATGGGTTTCTGCACTGGTAGCAGCCTTCAGAGTTAAATTCCACAGCTGGATAGGTGGGCAAATGAATTGGCAAGTGTGGACCTTCATCCAGTGCCTCCTCACCTGCCAGATGGTGACAATCAGATAGTACATGTCTTCCCCTCTCTGATGACAGGTACCTTGTCATTCTTACACTTTTGATTGCCACTGACACTGGCCTTCAAGGCCAAAGTGTTCAAGGATACTTCTAAAATGTGTTGTGATATACACACTGGACTTGGGATGAGGACACTTGGGTTCTTTCTCAGTTCCACCACAGCTCACTCTCAGCCTAAACTTACCATGTTTCCTCCCCAGGCCTTTCATTCCCTCATCTATAAAATAAGGAGGTTGGGCCGAACCATTTCCAAAGTCCCATTCAGATCCAAAGGCCTGAGGCTTATGACTCCTGAGAGCTAAAGTTTTCCCTATCTATCAATCGTTCTCAACCCTAGTAATCATTAAAATCACCTAGGAAGCTTTAAAAAAAAATTCAAAAGCCCAGACCCTCCCCCAGAGAACCTACTTTAGCTGTTCTGAGGTGTGGCCCAGGCCAAAGCTCCCTGATGACTCTGAAGGGCTGCTGTTTCTGAGAACCAGTATCAGAGCTGGATGGGATGGGACACCTCCCCGCCCCCAGCTTCCCCCTCCCTCCAGCTATGAACCCACATCCGAGGAACAATGGAGCAGAACAGATGCCTGGATGCAAACGCAGAACAGCTGTAAGCAAGGCTAGACTCTGGATCCTGGGGTGGGGGGGTCTCCCGCTAGCTCTCCAGGAAGATGGGAATAAATAGAGCCAATTTCCTGGCCTCCCAGCTCCACACCTCCCTATCCATCTTCCCATCCTCCAGCTGAGAGCCCAGGGGGAGGAGGAGGTGGGGCCAGCAGCTGCCTAATCTGGGGAGATTTTCTCAGGGGTGGGGGAGGCTGACTTTTGGCTCCAGTCTTCCTCCTCCCTCACAGCTGGAGCTGGAGCAGCCAGAGTGAACACTGGGGCTGGGATCTCAGCTGTTGGCAGTTGTTCCCGTGTTATGTCCCTGACAGCTGCAAATCTGCTGACGTGCTCTGTGTGTGTGTGTGTGTGTGTGTGTGTCTGTGTGTGTGTGTGTCCATGTGCGAGAATGTATTCTAGCAGAACAAAAAAGACAGAGGTAACATGTAGAGCTCACGAGTTTACTCTTCTTACTGGACTTCAAGGCACCCCTTGCACCTTCTCTGACCCCAACCCCCGCCCCCCGCGTGTGTGACGCCATCTCCTTAGAGCTCCATGAGCACCCTGTGTTGCCCCTCATGGAGATTCCATGCTAGCGGCAGATTCTATTACAACACTAGCAGTTGTTAACTGAGTGTGTACTGCATGCCAGGTAGTCTCCCAAGTGGTGTGGATCGGTGGTGCTGTTTAACCCTCATAACAACTCTATGAAGCAAGCACTATTTTCATTTCTATTTTACAGATGAGAACACCAGGAACAGGTACGTTAATATTTAATCCAAGTTCACACAGCTGCCAAGAGTCAAAATCAGGTGATCTGATGCCAAAAAACATGCGCGTGTTACCACATTGCTATTCTGTCTTCCGTCAGCAACTGATCATGGATGAAGGCCCGTTTGAATACATGAGGTCTCTTTCAGCTGGGACACTAACAATGGCATTGCTTGTAGCGACATACATGTCATGCTTTTCTTTTTTTATTTAGTTCAGAGTTCATCTTGGACAATATTGGCTAAATTCACAAGCCACTGAGGCAAAAGGATCTGTCATGGTCCCACAGGGTTCTGCCTCTGGGGAGACTGTAGGAGACGGTACCTGAGAATAGTCCTGGGCAGCAGTGCTGGAACTGGGCTGTAAAATGTTGTAAAGCCAATGAAAAAGGGAGCCCCTGAAGATGGTGCAGTACATGTGGACCTGCACCCTCTGACTAGCAAGGCTCTGCTCATTGGACACCTCAGTGCATTGGGTAACACCAACAGTGGTGTTAGGGTGTGCTGAAGTATCCACATGCCATTGCTCTCGGTGATGACTCACCGCCTGCCTTTCCAGGGCTGGAGGGAAGGGTCTGAATACAGCTCGTGACCTGGTGCCCATCAAGTCTTTTGGATTTGGTGGTTTTTGCTGAGCTCACTGACCTAGTGTGTGCATGACTGTGGGAGTGGGCAATGGACAAGAGGGGAGTGATGGTGGAAACAGTTATTGGTCAGATGAAGACAGGTAGACTGCTTACTGCAGAGTTTAACTGTGCCTTCCCAGCAGTCTTATTTGCGCTCCCAAACTGCTTTTGATGAACTTAATTCTTTGTCCTTTCTCTGTAACTAGGTTTTATTCCTATTTAATTTCTAGCTGTATGAACAAGTCCTTCCATTTTCCCTTACTAGGGTTTATATTTTTATTCATTGGAACTTTAAAAAAATTATATTTCTTTACTAGAGAGAGTTGAATTCTGCTTCAGAAGAGTGGTCATTTTATGGTATGTCAAACTTTTTTTTTTTTTTAGAGACAGGATCTCACTCTGTTGCCCAGGCTGGAGCGCAGTGGCACGATCCTGGCTGACTGCACCCTTGACCTCCTGGGCTCAAGTGATCCTTTTGTCTCAACCTCCCAAATAGCTTGGACTACAGGTGTGTGCCACTGCACCTGGCTAATTTTTTCAAGTTTATTTTTATTTTTTGTACAGTTGAGGTTTCACCATGCTGCCCAGGCTGGTCTGAAACTTCTGGACTGAAATGATCCTTACGCCTCAGCCTCCCAAAGTGCTGGGATTATAAGCATGAACAACCGCACCCTGCCAAAACTTTAATGTATATAAGAATCACTGGTTCTATAGGTAGAGGATAGAGTCTAGGATTTTCAATTTTTTTAATATTTATTTAAATTTCCTTTTTCTTTTTTCTTTTGAGTTGGAGTCTCACTCCGTCTCCCAGGCTGGAGTGCAGTGGCACACTCACGGCCACCACAGTCTTGACCTGCTGGGCTCAGGCAATCCTTCTGCCTCAGCCTTCCAAGTAACTGGAACTACGGGCGTGAGCCACCACACCCAGCTAATTTTTTGATTTATTGTAGAGTTGAGATCTCGCCATGTTTCCCAGGATGGTCTTGAATCCATTGGCTCAGACAATCCTCTTGCCTCTGCCTTCCAAAGTGCTAGGACTATAGACATGAGCCACTGTGCCCAGCTTAAATTTTATTATTTTAGCTTCAGAGGATACAAGTGCATGTTTATTACATGGGCATATTGTGTTTTGTTTTTTTTTTTGCGTTGGAGTCTCACTCTGTCGCCCAGACTGGAGCGCAGTGGCACACTCCCAGCCACCGCAGCCGCCACCTGCAGGGCTCCAGCGATACTTCCACCTCAGCCTTCCGAGTAGCCGAAACTACAGGCGTGTGCTACCACACCCAGCTAATTTTTGATTTATTGTAAAGATGTCTTGCCAAGTTGCCCGGGTGGGTTTCAAACCTGTAGGCTCAGGCACTTCACTTGCCTTGGCCTCCCAGAATGCTGGGATTACAGGCTGAGTCACCGAGCCTGGTACATGGGCATATTGTGTACTGGTGGGGTCTGGGCTTCCGGTGTCATCATTCCCCAAACAGTGAACATGAGTACCCAATAGGTAGTTTTTGAACTCTCCCCCTCCTCACCTCACTGCTTTTGGTGATTCCAGTCTCTATTATTTCTGTCTTTATGTCCATAAGAACTCACTGTTTAGCTTCCACATGGAAGTGATCACATACAGCGTCTGTTTTCTTTTTCTGAGTTAGTTCACTTAGGATAAGGATCTTCCATTTTTTTTTTTTTTTTTGCGTTGGAGTCTCACTCTGTCGCCCAGACTGGAGTGCAGTGGCACGCTCCCAGCCACCACAGCCTCGACCTGCTGGGCTCCTGCAATCCTTCCGCCTCAGCCTTCCAAGTAACCGGAACTACAGGTGCGCGCTTCCACGCCCGGCTGGTTTTTTATTTTTATTGTAGAGACGAGGTCTCGCCAAGTTGCCTGGGCGGGTCTTGAACCCTCAGACTCAGGTAATCCACTCGCCTCGGCCTTCCAAAGTGCTGGGATTACAGGCTGAGCCACCAAACCCGGCTGGATCTTCCCCCGGCTGGATCTTCCATTTCTAACAAGCTCCCAGGTGATGACAGTGCTGCTGGTCCCCAGACCACACCTTGAGGTGCAAGGTTGAAGGGAGCCTATGAGACACACCAAATTAACCTGGAAACTGAAGACCACATAGTCACTCAAGCAATGCACCTGCACTCTAAACAGCCCCACTGGCAGGTGAGTAATGCAGCCCCATCCCTAGAGGGAGCCAGCTCAGCCTCTCTTGGCTTCTTTTTCAAGTGAGCCTATTCCCTGTCAGACGGCAGTCACGTCCACGTCTCTGCTCAGGTGTTTTTTGTCCTGAATTCCTGAAATCATGTTTTCTAGAAAGCCTGGACTAGCTAAAGAAACCCCCTCCAGTCTCTGACAAACGATAGCTCCCCCCGCCCCTTATCAGGCTTGTTTGGAAGAAGCCCTAGCAGCATACCATGTGTCACACACTGCACACATGAACTGCTGATCAGTTTTCCCTTGCCCTGGGCTAGGATGCCTCATGCTAGAGAAGAGAAAGTTGACTCTTTCCCAGGTAACCCTGCACAATTTTGCTTCCTGTTTGGATCTGAAGGCAGAATTTGCATTTCACAAGAGGACCTGGGTCCCAAGGAAAGGAAATGTGCTTAGTGGGGAGTAAGGTCTTCCATTACCTCCTCAGTGAATCTGATTTCCTTGTTAATCTGGGAGCACCACATAAAATCTTTCTTTTGGAAGGTCAAACCTGTTTGAATATTGGCAATTTCATAAGATTTGACCCAATATCACAGCCCAGTCTGAGGTCTATCTCAGAGTATTCGTGGGAGCATAATGAAGTATACAGAATCAAGTAAGAATATACTGACTTGAAGCCTCCCAGAAGGCAAGGCAGAGGGAAGCCCCTCTATGATGACATAGTTATGTGTCTGTGTATATTTGCAAGTTGTCTGCGGATTTGCTTTGATGCCATGGTGTGAACTTTTTTTTTGAGTCGAGGTCTCACTCTGTCGCCCAAACTAGAGTGCCATGGCACGTTCATGACTCACTGCAGCCTCGATCTCCTGGGCTCAATCTCAGGCCTCCCAAGTAGCTGGGACAACAGTATGCCATCACGCTGGACACTTTTCAACTTTTTGTAAAGACAAGGTATTGCTATGTTGCCCAGGCTTGTCTCAAACTCCTGGGCTCAAGCAGTCCTTCCATCTCGGCCTCCCAAAGTTAGAAAAGCAGACTGTCGGGCTTCACCCCAGACCTGCTGAATAAGAAAAAAACAAATTGGTCTCTTTTTGTAAGTGGTCTTGAAATAACTATTATAAAAGATATTAGTAATTATAAAATAATAATAGTTATAAAAGATATTAACCTTGACTCTTTCTTTGTACCATATGCAAACATTAATTCAAAATGTGTTGTAGAACTAAAGCTACAAAACTCCTAGAAGAAAACAGTGAAAAACAAATTTTTGTAACTTTCGGTTAACCAAAGATTTCTTAAATAGGCCACATAAAGTATAAATTATAAAAGAAAAACAGGTGTGTTAGATGTCGTCAAAACTTAAACATTAGCTTGGTGACAGGAAATGAAAAGGGAGACCACAAATTGTGGGAAAATATTTGCAAACTATGTAACTTAAATTTAGTATATATAAAGAACTCAATAACAAGACAAACTGGCCAGGCATGGTATGCCTATAATCCCAGCACTTTGGAAGGCCAAGGCGAGAAGACCAGCCTCGGCAGTTTAAGACCAGCCTCAGCAACATGGTGAGATCTTGTCTCTACAATAAATAAAAAAATCAGATGACTGTGGTGGTTCACATCTGTAGTCTCAGCTACTTAGGAGGCTGAGGTAGAAGGATTGCCTAAGCCCAGGAGGCCAAGGCTGTGGTAACTGTGATGGTGCCACTGTACTGCAGCCTGGACAACAGAATAAGACTCTGACTCAAAAAATAAAAATAATAAGACATACTACCCAATTAAAAGACTGACCAAAAGTTTGAACAAATATCTTACCAAAGAAAATATATGAATAGTCTAAAACCACATGAAAAAATGTTCAACACCACTGGTCATTAGGGAAATACAAGTTAAAACCACAATAAGCTGGACACAGTGGCTCACGCTTATAATCCCAGCACTTTGGGAGGCTGAGGTGAGAGAATTGCCTGAGTCCACAGGTTCAAGACCAGTCTGGGCAACTTGGCGAGACCTCATCTCTACAATAAAAATCAAAAATTAGCCAGGCGTGGTGGCGCTTGCCTGTAGTTCCAGCTACTCAGAAGGCTGAGGCAGAAGAATCACCTGATCCCAGCAGGTCGAGGCTGCAGTGGCCGTGAGCATGCCACTGCACTCCAGCCTGGACAGCAGAGTAAGACTCCAACTCAAAAAAAAAAAAAAAAATCACAATAGATACCACAATATGCCCATTAGGATAGTTTAAAAACAGAACAAAACAATATCAAATGTTGATAAGGATGTAGAGAAATTGGAAGCCTCATAAGTTGCTAGTGGAAATGTACAATGGTATAGCCTCTTTGTAAAAGTTTGACAGCTTCTTCTAAAAGTTAAACATGTGCTTGCCATGCAATCTAGCAATTACACTCCCAGGTGTTTATCTAAGAGAAATGAAAATATGTGCTACCAAGGAGTTGCAAGTAAGTATCCATTGCAGGATTATTTATAATAACGCAAAACTAGAAACAATGCAATGTCCACCAACTGATGAATAAATAAACACAATGTGGTATATTTATACATGGAAAACTATGCACCATAAGAGGCAAATTACAAACACACACACACAACAACATGGAGAAAACTCAAAAAGAGGCTAACAGAAAGAGGCCAGACACAAAAGACGACATGATTGTGTTTGTGTAAAACTTCTAAAAATGGCAAAATTCTAATGACAAAGGCATATCTGTGGTTGTCTGGGGCTGGGCGTGGGATCAGGAGTTGACTGCAGAGGAACATGAGGGACATTTTTGTGGTGATAAAAATGTTTTAAAACTTGAGTGTGGTAGTAGTTGCGTGACTGGTGTAAATTCACTAAAACTCACTGACCCCTATACTCAAAATGAATGAATCTCATGGCATGTAATTTAGAACACAGTAAAGTTGTAAAAAAATTATTTAACATATAAAATTACATACTCAAAAAAAAAAAAGAAGGAAAAGAAAAGAAAAAACAAACCCCACGTAAAACTCTCTGCTTTGGGCAACTGTGGTTCTGCCTTTTCCTGATTCTCCTCAGACCTGCCTGGTGGGTTCCAGTCTCCTTCTGCTAACCCAGCAACCAACACTGCTCCTCACGGTCTGGACCTCAGCCACTGCTTTCTGATGCCAGAGCTCCTCTCGGCATCGTCTCACTCACACTCTTGCTTTTAACTACCACCTGTGAGAAGGTGACTCTCAAAGTACATCCCTATCCTGACCTCTTCTCAGAGCTTCAGACTCATTGATTGTTTGTTTTCCTTTCAGAATATCACTTGCTGGTGCCTGTGATAACGGATACCACATATTCCATATATAAAACATTTTTACTCATCTTCTGCCCTTTGCCTGCTCTTCCTCTCATATTCTTCATCTTAGTGTTACCACCATCCACACAAACTGGTGGAAATGTGAGGGTCAAATATAAATCAATCACCAGACCTGGGTTTTTCTGTTTCTGTGTGTGTGTTTATAAAAGTTCACATCCAAAAAAACACAAACATACAAAGCTCAGATTTTAATGTTCAGTTTGATCAATTTTGACAATTGTGTACAACTGTGTAATCATCACCAAAATAAAATATGGGATATTTCTATGTGTTAAAAATTTCCCTCCAGCCTCTACCAGTCCAAACTTCCCTGTGCACAAATACCCCCAAATGCTTGCATACACCTATTATCTGATTTCTAACATTATATATTAGTTTTGCCTGTATTTGGAATTTCATATATGGAATCATACAGTTTGTATTACTTTGTGTCCGGTTTCTTCCACTTAATATAATGTTTCTGCTATTCACTTATTTTTATTTTTATTTTTGAGTCTTACTGTTGCCCAGGCTGGAGTGCAGTGACATGCTCACGGCCACCGCAGCCTCAACCTGCTGGGCTTAGGTGGTCCTTCCGCCTCATTCTTCCTAGTAGCTGGAACTACAGGCCTGTGCCCAGCTAATTTCTTGATTTATTGAAGAGACAAGGTCTAGTCTTGAACCCTGGGTTCTGATAATCCTCTAACCCTGGCTTTCCAAAGTGCCGGGATTCTCGGCGTGAGCCACTGTGCCCGGCATTCATTCATGTTTCATGAACATATAAATAGTTTGTTCCTTTCTATTGCCTGGCAGTATTCTATTGTATGGATATACCACAGGTTATCTGTTCCCTTGCTTGTGGACATTTGGGTTGCTGCCAGTTCCTCAATATTTGAGTAAGGCTGTTATCAACATTCTCTACAATTTTATTGGGAACATGTTTTCCTCGTGCTAGTTTTTGGGAACATAGTTTTCTTAGGCAAATACTTAGGCATGGAACTACTTAATCATATGATATATGTATATATAATTCTTTAAGAAACTGTCAAAGAGTTCTCCAAAGTGTTTATATCATTTAAGTCTCCTACCAGCAGTGCATGCAAATTCCACTTTCTCCACATTTCCACCAGCACTTGGTATGGTCAGTAGTTTCAATTTTAGCCACTCTAGGGGGCATGAAATAATATCTTATTGCAGCTTTAATTTGCATTTCCCTGGGCTAGGCCCAGGCTTACACTTAAAATCCCAGCATTTAGGGAGGTCAAGGCAGGAAGATTGCCTGAGGCCAGGAGTTTGAGATCAGCCTGGCAACAATGTGAGACCTCATCTCTACAAAAAAATAAAATAAAAATAAAATAATAATTTGCATTTTCCTGATAACAAATAATGTTGAACACGCTTTCATGTGCTGATTAGGCATTGTCTTCTTTTGTGAGGTGTCCAAGTCTTTCAGCCCTTGTTTCATTGTCTTTGTATCTTTCATTTTTTCTTTTTTTGGACAGACTCGTTGATTTTTAAATTCAAAATATTGGTTCCCTCCTTTCTATCTGAGAACGACTGCATTAGCCTAAGCTCTTCTCTTGTCTCAACTGAACTATTACAGGAAAATTCTGACTAGTTTGACACTAATTCTGCCCCCTTGTATATTATGTCTTTGATGCAGGCAGAAAAATCTCTATAAATCAATCTATGTCATTCCTCTGTTTCCCATAACCTACAGGAAAACATCAGACATTTCAGATGACAACAAGACCCTTGCTGTGCGTCCAGAATGGCTTCCTCAGCCTCATCTCCTTCCACTCCTGGTCTCTGAATTTGCAGACTAGTGGCACCAATCCTTTGTCATTGCTGCTAGGCTGTTTCTTTGACCTAGAATACCATCCCCACTTCTCTTTCTCCAACTCTTCTTTTTCTTCCTTTAAGAGTTCAGTCAAATGGCATCTCTTCCAGGAAGTCTTCTGTCAAGACCCAGACAAGTTAAGTCCCTCCTCTGTGTTCCCATAGCAACAGGGCCTCCATCCACACAGCCCTACCCTGTGGCAGGAGCTCAGCTATTGCCTGCTGATGGTGTGAGGCATCCGTTTCTTAGACAGTGATATCAGAAAAAAGCTACTCGTGGTTTCAACTTTTTAAAAAAGCTGCTCATGGAGAGGTAGGCAGAGGGGACAAGATGAATAGACAATTCCCCAGGCCCCCTCTTGGCAGGGAAGAGTGGGCATCGAAAGAAGAGCTGTCTTGTGTGCCCACGTCATGGAGTGTTACCCTCTGGGCTCTCACTGTCCCTGCTGACTGAGTCCGAGCATTGGCCTGAGGGGCCTGGAGGGCTGAGGGTAATCTGTCTGAGTTCCTTTCTATAGTCCCTTGCTCTCTGGCTCATCACCTTGCTAAAGATACAGCAAAGATCCAGGCTCGGTGGCCTAGCCTATAATCCCAGCACTTTGGGAGGCCAAGGGGAGAGGATTGCCTGAGTCCGTGGGTTCGAGACCCACCCGGGCAACTTGGTGAGACCTCGTCTCTACAATAAATCAAAAATTAGCTGGGTGCGTTAGTGCTCTCCTGTAGTTCCGGCTACTTGGAAGGCTGAGGCAGAAGGATCGCCGAAGCCCAGCAGGTCGAGGCTGAGGTGTGACAGAGTGAGACCCCCAACTCAAAAAAAAAAAAAGATACAGCAAAAAGCCTCCTCTTCCAGCTGAGGAGTGGCTGATCAAGACCCAGAAGCTCCAATTTACCTCTCAGGCCTGCAGAATGATTCTGTTTTTGTCCTCTCACTTTCATTCCAGAGTCCCCTGTGGAAGTTCATTATCAATGTGCCCACCTGCGATACCAGTCCTCCCTGTCCACGTTTAGGCATGTTTGAATAAGAAGCCCAGTGTTGGTGTTGGCAGCTCATTAAGTGATAGTAAAAGAAGAGGAAAAAATCCAAGACTCTCAGGCAGAAAGTGAAGCTTAAAGGATCAGACCCTCCACCCTCCTCCCCGTGCTTGGTTCTTCTCCACAGCATCTGTGTTTAGTGGGCTTTCTATCCCCTGCCTAAATCCCTCCAATGACAAGAACTCACCATCTCCCAGCACATCCTGTCCCACCTTGGGCCAGCTCAGACAAGGAAAGGAGTCAATTTTTAAAAATATATACATTTTTTTCCCCTTTTATTGTAGAGGTCTTGCTATGTTGCCCAGGCTGGTCTCGAACTCCTGACCTCAAGTGATCCTCCTGCCTCAGCCTCCCAAAGTGCTGGGATTGCAAGTGTGACCCACTGCTTGCTCCCAGCCTTGAGGACTCTCAATTTTGAACTGCAATCAGTCTCCTACTTATCCCCACCTTAGTCCATGTTCTACCCTCTGCGGCCACAGGGAACAAAGTGCTGGTCTTCCCCATGACAGTCTCTCAGATATGTGAACCAGCTCTCTGTTCGCCAGGTCTTTTCTTCTCCAGGCCAAAGGTCCTCCACTCCTACAAATCTTCTCCATGTGACATGATTTCAGGTTCCCTCAGCAACCGCCCTGCTGTTACCATGCCATCTGCAAACTTTCCTTGGCCCCCAGGGGATTCATAGCTTGGACATTCTCTTTACCCTCCCAGGTCCAGTCATCTCACAGAATCAGCTTTTTTTTGTTTTGTTGTTTTCAATAGTTGACTACGTTCTTGGCAAATAGACCCAGGCTATCAGCTTACTCAGCTGCAGTAGCAGCAGAAAGGACTGTGTCCTATTCACCTCCGTCTCCCCCATGGCACCCACTGCAGTCCTTTGGAATGGGTGGGTGCTAAGGAAATGTTTATGAAAGTGAATTGAATGAAGAGGGCTGGTGGGAACCTTGGAAAGGACTTTTTTTAAAGGCCCCAGCTCTCATCACAAACACGGTTCTCTAGGTGGTGAAAGGAAGGTAGGAAAGGTCCTTCCAGCTAAGTCAGGCCTGTGGAATGCCTGCTATGGGCCAGTTTTTGTGTCAGATTCTACCCTAGAAGCAGCTTTTCACCTTCACATCCTCAAGGACAGCACAGGACCTACATATTGCACTCTTTATCCACTTTTTGAAATACCAAGTCTCAGAAAAAGTGTAAATAAATCAGTTTGCTTTGGGAGGTCAAGGCAGGAGGGTCACTTGAGCCCAGAAGTTTGAGACCAACCTGGGCAACAAAGCAAGACCCAACCTCTACAATATTTTTTTTGTTTTGAGTAGGATTCTCACTCTTGCCCAGGCTGGAATGTAGTGGTATGCTCATAGCCACTGCATTCTCGAACTGCTGGGCTCAGCTGATCCTTTCTCCTCAGCCTTCCAAGTAACTGGAACTACAGGCACGTGCCATGATGCCGGCTAATTTTTTGATTTTTTTTAACTGTAGAGACAAGGTCTTGCCAAGTTGCCCAGGCTGGTCTCAAACTCCTGGGCTCAGGCAATCCACTTGCCTCGGCCTCCAAAGTGCTGGGATTATGGGTTTGAGCCACTGCACCCAGCCCCCCAATTTTTTTTAATCAGTTAGGAGAGTCCATTCTTGAATTTGGGATTCACTCATATATTAACAACTCTGCAGAAAGACAAAAATTTGGTATTTGTCTCTTTGAGAGGATAACTACTTTCCCAGGAGAGACAGCTCTTCTGACATAGCCCACAGTATCATGGTCCCTTAGATTAGCAGTCCAAGGCGGGCCCTCACAGATCACAGAGTGAAGGAAAGGCTGTCCCAGCACGGGTCCTGCAACCAAGGTCAGCCACAGGGCGTAGGCTTTGCCATCAATTTCCTCAAAGACCTCATGCTTGTCTCTATGGAACCCGGATACCAAGTTGCAATGATCCCTAGAGGGAGATCCTTATGAGTTGGAAGCAGTCCCCTGATACTGATTTGGGGCACCTGGGTTTCCGGACGCACTCCAGATCTAAAGAAGGGGGGGAAAATCTCATTGCCAAGAAGATTTCTGAATCAGAAGTGCTCTTATGTGCATTTACTTTTTAGCCTTACTGGTTATGACCTACTACTTCTGCAATAGTAACAAAACCTCAGAAGTAGAGCTTCTTGATCTAAAAATCTTTCCTCCTCCCTTCTTCCTTCTTCCCTTTTCTTCTTTAGTTTTATAAGGGGCATTGAGGAACGTTACTGAGTTTCTATGCTGTAGTACATCAGAGTTTAGAAAAGATCTACAGAAACGTAATTAAAACACAACCCAACTATAAGACAAAAGTCTGTGCATTTCACACAGGGCTTTCTATGCTAAGATTTGACTCCAATCCATTCTCTCAGCAGAAAGTGATCTTCCTTAGTTTCACAGATCTGTGGGAGCAAGGGACCCGAGGGGTCTGGGCCAACCAGGATCACTCAGCGAAGAAAAATGCCCTTTGTGACATTCAAGTTGCATTTGTCTGGGGTTCCCACACATGCCCATGGAATCTGAAAGATTAACAGTGAAAAATGACCTATTTTAACAGGTGCGCACTTGTGTGTAAGTGGGATTTAGCTGAGCGTGGAATTATTTTAACATGGAAATAAGTTGTGGACATTGAGAAACATCACTCTTTTGACCACACAGGAATCAGACACATGGTCAACATTT
The DNA here is from genome assembly GCA_963574415.1 of Tarsius wallacei. NCBI lineage: Eukaryota > Metazoa > Chordata > Mammalia > Primates > Tarsiidae > Tarsius > Tarsius wallacei. The sequence goes on along the minus strand of CAUYQG010079212.1, from coordinate 15,148 downwards.
GGGAGTTTCTCAGGACTTAAAACGGATGTGTTGGTTGGATTTTTCCAAAGGAAGCTACAATATCACCGGGAAATAAACACGAATGCCTACAAAACATGACTGTTCATGTTCCAATTCCTTCTTCAAAGCATGTCCCTTTTCTCAAAGGAACAGAGAGCAAAGCTTCCAATCATAAAATCTGTTTAGAAAAGATGATTTCAAGCATACAAAAATAACAACAGGTGAAATAAATCCACATTTCTCAGTATAGTGCCTTTCAAAGGTGCAGTGGTTCAGGGAAAAGAGCACTGGCCAGGTCAGAAGACAGTGGTTTAACTGTGAGACACCTGACTGAAGACGAGAAGCAGGATGTCTCTGTACCTTGACATTCTCACCTGAGAAATGGAGATCATGAGCTCACCTGCAGCCTGCCTCACACGACTATTGGAATGGGCACATTAGATGGTGAATGGGAAGATGTTGTGACTGGTAAAGGCTATCATGGTCACTGGATCTGTCACATTGCTGTCAAAGTGACTTAAAGCTGCCCATATAGCAGGGTGGCAGAGAGGGATTGTTAAGTCTCAGTAGTGTCTCCAGGAGAAAATAATTTTTTTCAGGGTGACATCTGCTCTTTTCTGTGTCTTGACTTTCCCCGGAGTCTATTCAGGGAACTTGGATAGAGGAATCATGAGAGTATTTGAAGGGAGCACAGTTTCTCAGTGGACAAAGAGCTGGAATCCTCCCTCAAGATGGCTAGATGGTACCTCTTAGGAGGACATTCCTAAAATAGCCCCAGAGGTATGATTTCAGTGTTTCTTCCTCGTGTTTTTATGGTGGGAGAATGCCTTTAAAAAAACACCAACTCCCGGTCATTTCCTTGAAGAAACACTTAGGCTATGTGACTATGTTCAGGTCACTTGGTCTTTCTGAGGGTCTGCCTCTTCACCTTTAATAGGAGGAAAATGTAACTCTGCCTTTCCTAGCCCACGGGGCTGAGGGTGTATATACAGACATATATCTATGCACATTCATACACATAATTATAGGATGGGGTAATGTGCTCATTATGCTGAAAGAACATTTTTCTCTTTGTCCCTCTGGTCTCTTACACACACACACACACACACACACACACACACACACACACACAAAGAGAGAGAGTCTGGGCTGTGGGTAAGGGAAGTTCTTTCAGAAAGATGGTTGAGTATGCACATGGAAACTTGGTTTTCGAGAATAGACTTTAAAAGAGTGGGTAATACATCATAACCTGTAAGTGAACAATCACATAAATTTCTAAAGTTTGATCAGAGATAATAATCGTGATTATTTAATGCCTACTATGTGCTAGGAAGCTGAGGCTCAGAGATGCTCAGAGATGCTCAGTGCCGAGGGTCACACAGACAGTAAGTGGGGACATTGGTTTAGCCCTCTGTCTCCTGCAGAATCTGACTTTTCTCTGGTCCCTATGGCATAAAGAATTGGACAGTGTGTGAGTCAGGGATCCCAGCTGTTCACAAAGAAACACAAACTCGTTTCTGAGTTCCTGTGCCTTTTTTTGTTTGTTTGTTTTGAGCATGTATAGTTTTTGCCTGTTTTCTGTGGATCACTTAATCTGTAGTCTTTTCTAGTCTGTTTTCTAATTTCAGACCTATGGCTCTGTCATAGCTCAGCCTCACGTGCTCCACTACAAACACTCCCAGCTTCTGGAGAACTCCATTCCTGTCTCCCATCCCAGCAGCCACAGGTTGCGTTTGCTGGGCTCACAGCAAGAAGAATGAAAAGAGGGGACATACCCAAGAGCAAAGCCTCTCATACTCTCTGTTCTTGCAGCAGGGAGCTCCTAGACCCTGGCTCTGGCCACCCAGGGGAGAAGGCCTGCCCGGGCAGATCAATGGGCTCTGAGAGGTCTTCCCAGCCTCCTTATTTACTGTTGCCCAGACTCCTGGGCCTGGCCCTGTCAGCCCGGGCCTGCCCGTGGCCCTAGGAGGTGGCTGGGGAGGGGGGAGTTTCTGTCTCTGATGAAAGCCACTGAAACCAGCACCAAGCACACAAGAAAAGGACGAAAGAGGAGGCACGAGGCTGACTGCCAGGTGGCAGGCGTGATTGGACTTGTCTCCCTCTCGGGGAGATGAAGACAAAGACAGCGTCCTCCCCCAGAACGAGTGCCTCTGCCCCGCCGGGCTGTTTCTGAGCAATGCCTTCATGCCTGTAAGAATGATGCCTTTAGCCTCCTGAGTTCCGAGCCACATCCCCTGGCCAAGTGGGCTGTTCCCATCAATACTCTGGAGTCCTGGGTGTTGGGAAACCTTGAAGGGTGTAAGCCATCGATTCCTGTCTAGACTAGATTTTTGGAATCCAGGCTCCCAAGATGAAAGGGTACATTATGAAGACGGGGCATAAATCTACAATGCCAACAAGACCCACATTCACCTCGGATTGTTTACACCTTTTTGCCTTCCTCTGGCCACTGCCTGTCCTTCCATAATCCACCTTCAGGCTTCGACAGATTCACTTAATACATCATAACCTGTAAGGAACCAATCACGTACATTTTCACTTTGAGCTTCACCCCTCCTCCCCCCACCAACTCCAGGCCAACTTGTACCCTCCTGACTCCTGGCCGTTTTACCTTTTTATTTGGCCCTTAAAGATGCCACAAACGCTAAGGAAGGGGTGGTGCTAGTCATGCAGTGAAACTTGGCTGGGGAGGGTCACCAAGTACGTATTACTAACCCGATCTCACCGCACCCTTGGTCCCATGCCCGACACCTTTGTGGGGTGGTTACTCAAGGATGTGGGAAGCCCCTGGAGCGAGGCTGCTGACGGGGCCCCTTTCAGAACTGCCAACCTGGGTGCCTTGGCAACCAGAGTTCACCATCTGCCCAGTCGCCCGGGGAGGGTACAGAGGGCAGTGAACCTCTGCCAGGGCAGGCGGTTCTGGGCATTGAAAGCCAGCTGTGGTTCCTCCTAAGGACACTGAGGAGCCAAGTGTCCTTCTCATGAGGTCTCAGGTCCTGCCTTTCTAGCTGTGCATGGGACGTCTTGACTTGGACGATTCCTGCATACTTTCAGCTTAAAAGCACGAGACTGGGTCAAGTTGCTTTCCCTTTGCAGGTCTCTGTTTCCCCATTTTTATCATCAGAGGGTTGGACTAGCATAGTGAAGTAACAGCACTACCTTCCTGTGTTTCCGAGCCAAGGTTTCTCTGCCTCTCATTCAAGGCCTCTGTTCAGAATCCACTTAGAACATGTGCCTAGGGTGGGGTAAGTCTAGGGGCTTCCCACGTGGGCAGGAGTGCTATGCAATCAGGTGTCTTCCAGCAGAGTACAATGGGAAAGGACTTTGAAGGCTGAAACGCCCACATTCGTATTGTATCTGGCTCTGCTGTGTGACTGAGGCAGCCCCTAAGCCTCCTCAGCCCTTGTGGCCTTGCCTGTAAAATAGGGGCAAGATCATGCCCTTGGCTGATGGGTGCTGTTACTCCTAGTCAATGATTATGCTAAAGGGCTACTACTTATCTGCTTCCTGTGAGCCAGGCTGCACTCGAAATGCTTGGTATATGCTAACTCATCTCACTTGTAAGATAATCTCTACAGAACAGAAACTTTCAAGTTTCACTTGAAACTGAGAGTTTTGCTTTCACCAAGAGTGGTTATGTGCCTTTCTGAGGCCACACAGCCAGCAAGTCCTCTGTCTGGGACGTGAACCGAGCAGTCAGAACTTAACTTCTATAATGTATTCTCTCTCCAGGACAAACTCCTTCAATGTCTGTTCCCTTTCCTTCTCCTTCCCTCTTGTAGCTCTGCATACTTTAATTTGGTATTCAAAGTAACATCCACCTATTCTTAATGTTTTCACAACTATCCTTCTCATTCCACACAGTCACCTGTGGCTCTCAACTCCCAATCCCCTTTACCTCCACATTTAGTGGTGTTACAGTTAGAGGAAACAGCTTGTGCAAATGTCCTATGGCAGGAGAGAGCATAGAGGAAAGATGAAGAGAAGAAAGGACAGGGGCTGTCTCTGGGCAAGCTGAGTTTGGTAAACACATGAGACCCAGACCCTGTGGGCTTTGAGGACCACATGAAGTTTTTTTTGTATGCTAAAAGAAATTAGAAACGTATGAAAGATTTTAAGCCAGGGAGTGATATGATCCAGGCTATCTTTTAAAAAATAGTTTTCATCTTGCCTGAAACTTCTCCAAGTGCCTTCCTATGTCTCTGAGCCAAAGTTTCTCTGTCTCATGTTCAAGGCCTTTGTCCAGCATCCAACTGGGACGTGTGTCTGGGATAGGGGTAAGGTGAGGGGCTTCCTGGTCAGTGGGAGGGCTATGTAGTGAAAGACCCTCCCATCTCAGAATCCACAAGCCTGAGCACCCATCTCCAACTGGTCTTGTCACCCCGAATGCCCAGCCCCTCTCCTGTTCTCTGCTCTCACATGGCCCTTCACCTCTTCCACAAATCTCTCCGGGCAAGCTGAGTTTGGTAAACACATGAGTCAACCCCTGTGAGGGCCTTCTCATCCTTTATGATGAACCCTGGCCTCTAGGTTTTCAGAGATCCCCACTTCGAACTATGCTGTGCTGACAAATACAATTCCTGAGCACCTTCTATGTGCCAGGTGCTGTGTTAGCTTCTGTGAGAAGGATACCTAACCCTGCCTGCAAGGCACTCACAGTCTACTGTCGGGGGCAGGATTAATCTTGTAAGCAAGTGACTATTACACACAGAGAGGAAGCTGCGCAGTATGATAGAAGCTCAAAGAAGGGAGCAGCACTCCTGCCTGGGTGGGGCTGGTAGATGAAGTTCAGCAAGGTCATCCTGGAGGTGGCCTTGGTGTTAGGCTTCATGGGCACAACTTGGACATTCATGCAGGGGAGGAAGAATGCTCTAGATGCAGGCAACAGCAGGAGCAAAGGCCGAGAGACAAGGCAAGCAGCACAGCTTTGTGTAGGGCCAGGGGGGTCATTTGTGTGAGGGGAGGATACGGGGATGGAGGATTGCACCACTCTAGCTTCCTGCAGAACTTTCCTCGAACATCTAAGCCCCTGAGTCCCTGCAAGGCAGGCTCTCACCACTACTCATCATATAAACAAGTCAGTGCCTGGAATGGTGATCTGACCAGTGACAATGCTCAGAGATGCTGGAGGCACCTTATGAGCTCTGCCTCATGGCCTACAGGGGGAGGAAGGACATGGCCAAGGAGTCATGATTGGGCCTGGAATGTCTATCCTGTCTGTCCTTGTCCAGACCATTCCCTTGGTTCTTCCCCCCCGTCACTTTCAACTCTCCATCTTCAAACTCCAACTCAGAAGCTACCCTGCCCTGGCACCTTCTCAGGAACCAGACAGAAGGCATGACTTTCTCTTGGGAACTTGGGTGCTTCCTTACAACTGTCCTTTGCCTTTCCTGCACCCCTGAACAATCCACCCCACATATTATGTGTCTATGTAGCGACCCGTCTTGCCTCTCAGGATAAACGGGGTTTGAGCATCTCTCAACACCTCTTCCTTTCCTGACACCTGCCAAGACCCTAACACAGCTACCATTTCATATTACATGCACAAGAGGGCAAGCTGCTGAGAGGGTTGCTTTAAAAGAAGGCCCCACCCCTCCCTGGCACCCAGGAACGGTGTGTGTAGGAGGTGGTATGAGGTGTGGGACCCGAGAATCATGTATAGGAGGTGGTGGGACCCGAGAATCGTGTGCAGGAGTTGGTGTGAGGCAGTGGGACCTGAGAATCATGTGCAGGAGGTGGTGTGAAGTGGTGGGACCTGGGGATCGTGTGCAGGAGGAGGTGTGAGGCAGAAGGACGCAAGAATCATGTGCAAAAGGAGGTATAAGGTGGTGAGACCTGGGTATTGTGTGCAGGAGGTGGTGTGAGGTGGTGGGACCCAAGAATTGTGTGCAAAAGGTGGTGTGAGGTGGTGGGTGTGGCCTGGACCAGCCTCTGGCATTACCTGGAGCTACACTTATCTGACTCTGTGCCTACTTGGCAGCCACCTGTGCCCTCCAGAAAAGCCTGTATCTTGGTGGCTGAGTGCTGATAAGATGGGGGAAGGTGTGTTCACCTGACTCCCAGCACAGTCAAACCCGCAATCACTGCTCTGAGTGACCCAGGGAGGCACCATTTCCGCCTTCTGCTTCTTTGACCTCTCCCTCACACGTGTTAAAAGCAGCAGGAGCCAAAAAATATAGACACCAGGGAGCTGGGAGAACTCAGTGGGAATTTGAAGGAGGGGACCTCTTTCTCTGTGAGATTTTGAAGATATTCGGGTTTTTTTTCATTGCCGACTCTCCTCACTCCAAACTGTCTGACATGAGTCATATGAAACCTTCTCTCTTACCTTCACCCCAACTTCTTTCATTCTTGAAACTGGGGCAAGTTATCAAATGACTTTATGAGGTATTTACTGAATATCTTTTTGTGCCCAGGGTCATCACTGCAGCTTTAGGGTTTACACAAGAATCACAGCTCCCACCTTCTGCCCAAGCCTCAATTCCAAGTGCACCTGCCATGCCTCAATGCTCTAGACAAGGCCAGCTGCCGCCGGGGCGGGGGTGGGGGAAGGTGGCGGGGCGGGGGTGGCTGCCATCTCTTCTCACTCTGCTTACAAAGTCCTACTGCCAACCAGGGTTTTGCCCAAGCTGTTCCCTCTACCTGCAATTTTCTCCTACACCCACTTGTTTGTGAAACTCCCACGACCCTACTTATCCTAGGGATTCCTACTTACCCTTTAGTAAAACCTACTTTTAGCAGTTAGCAGTTACCAGGAGACCATAACTGTCTTCCTCAGTCAGAACCCTCATGCCCCCTCTCGCCCCTGCTCTCATGGCAGATTTTTGTGCCCCTCTTCAAGCACCACCTGGGGTCTGTAGTTAAGGCTCACTCACATTCAGAGGACTTGTCAGTGCTGTGAAGAGAGAGGCCAGAGGCGAGAAGACCCAAGTCCTCGTCCCATCTGAGCCTGGAAATCGACTTGTGACCTTGGACCCAGAGTCTTCCTCTTCACCCATTTTTCCCATCTGCAGAACAAGGGCCTTGTCCAGAGTAGAGCTCCCACTCCTGACTCTGCCTAATCCTGTCTCCTGGGACAAGTGTTAAAAACGCAGATTACTGGGTTCCCTCCCAGGCTGACTATATTGGTCTCTCTGAGGATAAAGCCCAGAAACTATATTTTTAAAAAGTTTCCCAGGCAACTTTTACATAGCTGGCCTGGTGCTTGCCCTAGGACTAGCTCTAGAGGGATTCTGAAATCCTACAACCCTATGGTTCCTTGATTGATTTCTTTTTCTGCATAATTTGATGCTCTCTGAAATAAACAACATCAAAAACATCACCATGAGTACAAAGCGAATGAAAAACCGCTGGGCCACGGCAAGGTCTCATGTCTCCCAAGGAGCTACTATGATCTGTGGAAATTTCAGGTGGTTAAAAACACATAACTGCCACCAACCCATCTATATTAGTCAGCTTGGACTAAACCAACAAAATACCACAAACTGGATGGCTTAAAAAGCTGAAATTTATTTCTCACAGTTCTGAAGTCTGGGGAGTACAAGATCAAGGTGACTGTGGATTTGGTAACCGGTGAGGGCTCTCTTCCTGGCTGGCAGCTGGCAACCTTCTCACTGTATCTTCACACGGAAAAGAGAGAGCGAGCTCTGGTACCTCTTCTCACCTTATAAGGGCTCCAGCCCTATCAGATCAGGCCCCATCCTTATGACCTCATTTAACCTTTATCAGGGCCTCCCAAGCTCTATCTCCACATACAGGCACACTGGAAGTTAAGACTTCAACATATGAATTTTAGAAGAGCACAAACATTCAGTCCATGATATCACCTATACCTGATGCTTTAGGGAAAGCCAAGCTGACCTGACCAGGTAAATCCAGATGAACTCCATTACCCATTTTTCCCAATAAGTTCTTGAGAAACAGTTGGTGCTCCCTCCACTGCATGGATGACTGACACTCACAGTTCAGGAAGGCCGCGGTTGCTTTCTTCCCCAGGGTGGTGCAGTTTCCATGTGGCATTCAGTGTGCCCTCCTGGAATGCTTCTGGAAAAGTTTCAGTTGGTTCTGGCTTGTTTTTGCCCATTTCTCAGCTAGATTTCCAACTTTTCTGCCAATTTTGTGGACACCCCCATTTCCTCCCGATGACAGTGTCTTTTCTCCCTAAATCAGCTAGAGTGGGTTTCTACTGCTTGCAACTCAGACCTTGCCTATCCATCTGTCATGTAAGGAATGGCTGAGAGAGCTGCAAGGATTTGGTCTGAGCAGGGAAGTCTCCGGGTATTGTCATTTATCTACAGATATCCAAAGGGCTGTCTTGTGGAAGGGAAACAGACTGCTTCTGTGTGGCTTCAGAAGGCAATACTAGACCACCGAGGAAAGCTTTGGGGAGAAATATTTCAACTCAACACAAAACAGAACCTTCAGTGCTAGTTCTCAAGAGCATGAAGCCGAGGGATGACATGAGCTTGTTCCTATTACTCTAGAGGTTAGTGGAGGCTGAACCCTTTTGTCAAATGATGCTGTATAGAAAGAATCTGTTCCCGGGGGGTGGGGGAGGGCACATCACATGAATAAGAGTACCAAATTTTACCTGTACAATGACCACTTATGTACCTAACCCTGAATTGTACCCTACATCTTTAAGATTTAAAAATAAATAAAGAGTCTCTTCCCTTGATAAAAGGTATCTCTGCTTTTAAGAGGTATCTCTGGCTGGGCACAATGGCTCATGCCTGTAATCCCAGCAGCACTCTGGGAGGCTATGACGGGAGGATTGCTTGAGCCCAGGAGTTTGAGACTAGCCTAAGCAACTTAGTTAAATTTTGTCTCTACAAAAAAATAAAAAAATTAGCCAGGTGTGGTGGTGCATGCCTGTTGTCCCAGCTACTTGGGAGGCTGAAGTGGAAGAATTGCTTGAGCCCAGGAGGTTGAGATTGTGGTGAGCTGTGATCATGCCACTGCACTCCAGCCTAGGTGACAGAGTGAGACCCGGACTCAAAAAAAAAAAAAAAAAATTACACATGGAATACAACACTCAGAACCCTAAACTTTAGTCGTTAATAATTCAGATAATCTCTACTTTTCCTTTTTGCTATATGACCTATAGGTTTGCCTTTTCAAAAAAGAGGAGAAAAAAATTAGTAACCATTATCTCACTGTTAACAGCAATGAAAAAAGTAATAGGGTAGACAAAAAAAAGGGGCATCTCCCTTTTTAATTACATTTCAATACTATTCAGGTATCATTTTAGTAATTAATTTCCCACAGAAGGAAAGGAAAGGAAGGGAACCATCTAGTCTCTTCATTAATTTTATAATATTAATTTTATGATTATGAGAAGAAAAAGTAAACCATGTGCAATGAAGAAAATTTGGTAATCGTAGAAAGTATGAAGTCGAAAAAAAGTATCACTTGCAACTAACCACACATTTTGGAGTATTTAGTTCCAATCTTCTTATATCTATCTATATTTAAAAATTTTGGTAAGAGGTTTATTGAAATATAATTCAAATGCCTTGCAACTCACCAGTTTAAATTATACAATTCAATGGTTTTCAGCATATTCAGACCAAGACGGAAGCTTGGTCTTATTGTAGAGGTAGTAGAGGCAACAGTTGTGGTTGTACAGCCATCACCTCAGTCGAATTGAGAGCAGTTTCCTTGCTCCAAAAAGAAACTCCACACCCTTTCGTTGTCACACCTTATTTTCCCATCTCCACTGCCCCCAGTCATAGGCAACCACTAATCTACTTTCTGTCTCTATTTGCCTATTCTGGATATTTTATATTTCATTTAAATGGAATTATACAGTGTGTCATTCAGGTAGTAGAATATTTGTAAGGTTCATGTATGTTGTAGCATGTGTCAGTACTTGATCTTTATTGCTGGGTAATATTCCAATGTTTGAGGATATTACATTTTTTAAAAATCCATTTATCACTTGACAGATTTTTGTGTTGCTTCCTTTTCAGCTATTATCAATAATGTTATATGAACATTTGTGTACAAATTTTGAACGAATGTATGTCTTTACCTCTCTTGGTTATATACGTAGACATGGAAATAGAAGAGTCATAATGGTAACTCTATGTTTAATCTTTTGAGGAACTGCCACACTGTTTTCTAAAGTAGTCACAACGTTCTGCATTTCCCTCAGCAGTGTGAGAATTTTGATTTTTCCACATTCTCACCAACACTTTCTACTATTTGCCTTTTTTATTATAGTCATCTCAGTGGCTATAATTTCATTGTGGCTTTTATTTGTAGTTCCCTGATGGCTAATTACTCATCTTTTCATGTGCTTATTGACCACTGCAAATAGTCTTTGACAAAAATAGCTATTCAGATCCTTTGCTCATTTTTGTATTGTGTTGTCTTTTTATTATTGAGTTGTACATGTTATTTTTATATTCTGGATATAAATCTCTTATCAGATATACAGTTTGCAAAAAAAATTTTCTTCCATTCTCTTGGTTGTGTTTTTTACTTTAGTGATGGTGTCCTTTGAAACACAAAATATTTTTAATGTCAATGAAGTTCAACTTAACTATCTTTTATTTTGTTACTCATGCTTCTGGAGTCAAATCTTAAAAAAACCACGACCTAATCCCAGGTCATGAAGAGGTACCCCTATACCCCTATATTTTCTTTGAAATGTTTTCTAATTTTAGCTTTACATACAATTTTTTTATCCATTTTGAGTTCATGTTTGTGTGTGGTATGAGGAATGGGAAAACTCAAACTGTACCTCTCTCCTAGCTTCTGGAAATGTTTGGGTTTCCTTGTAAATAATTACAATCTCTGCCTCTGGCTTCACATGGCTTTCCTCTGTGTGTATCTCTGTGTCTTCTCTTTTTTTTTTGTCTCTTATCAAGAGTTAAGGCTCACCCTAAATTTAGGATGATCTCATTTCAAGATCCTTAATTTAATGATATCTGCAAAGACCCTAGTTTAAAGTCACATCCACAGGTACCGGGGGTTAGTGCTTAGACGAATCTTTGGGAGGCTGCCATTAACCGTCCCGTGGACTGTCTATCCCCACAAAGTCCATTACTCACTCACTCATCTGCTCACTCTTTCAATAGTTCCTCCAAAGATCACAGGAGGAGCTGAGTACGGTGATAAACTGGATAGGGTCTCTGCCCTTGAGAACATTATGATCTGGTAAGTCACTGTGACACAAAGAACAGAAGTACAAGGAAAAGGATGGTGACAGCCATAACATTTAGAAGCTGAAAGATGAATGGAAACCCTGAAGAGGAAAGCCCTGAAGAGGGAAGGGCTTTCAAAACAGAGGCTAACATAGCAAAGGCAAGGGCTATAAAGCAGAGGTAGGTCAGGGAGTGCTGCAATTGAGTTTGGCAAGAGTACAGGGTGTGTAGGGAAAAGACAGAACTAGAGAAGCAGTCACCCAGAAAATTAGGATCCAACTCCCATAGTTTATCTCAGGGTATTTGAGGGTGGGCTGGGGTGTTTGAGATGTATATAGGATCCCTTATTCATGCCTTCAACACCCTCCCAAGCTGGTCTGGTGGTCTTTAACTCTAGACCAGGGATCACCTTGAGCTTATCCTGCTGTCAGAAGCTAGGGGCTGTCTACAAACTTCATATTCCATCACAGGGGAGGCCCCTGTGGATGACTCCCCAAAACCAGTCTAGCTCCCCAATCCAGGCTCATGCTCAAGCCAGTTCTGAAGATTTTACTTCCTCACTTGGCAAGACAATCCCTATGTTAGCAACCCATCCCCAAGCTTCGTTCCTTTCATGTGAATTTTGCTACAAAACCCTGTTACAACAAACAGGACAGGGCTGCTCCTTGAAGCTCAATGAATGCAGATGGAAGTTTGATCTTACTGTAGAGGTAGCAGAGGCAACAGTTGTGGTGTGGGAGTATTGTTACTCCAGAAGTCCTTGACCAGGGAGAGAGGGTCCTGTCAAGGGTTCCCTGCAGGGAGGAGAGGGTGGCATGTGGAGAGGAGGTTTAATGTATGGACCTCGGGACACTTAAGATTCACCCACTCCAGTAGAGGCCCCTTTAGCCATGGCCTTTGTCCCCTGCAGAGCAAAGCTGAGGACAAAGAGAAAAACAGATTAACTGGGAAAAGTTCCTTGGATCTTCAGCCCAGGAACAGCAAGTTCCACACAAATTTACACACGTGTTGCAGAAGCGTAGCATGCACAGAGCCATGCTGGGCTGGCTGCGACAACTTTGTCATGGAACAGGCTTGGAAGCCAGTCTCCCGGGAGAAGCCCTCTTTGGTGGAACATTTGATCCCCAGGAAGCACACACACTGGTGGGGACTTCCTCCTGGCGGCACCATCTGGGTGGAAAGGAAGTCAACATGTGCAGATTTGGAAGCATGAGGTCGCAATGTGAAATATGCAGGGACGCCCCTCTCCTAAAGTCACGGTTTCCCCAGATTCAAAAGGAACAGCAAATGGCCTCTGCCCACCTATACCCTCCTTTTCTTGTAGTTTCTCTTATCTCACCTAATTAAGTCTGGGGCCCTCACCAAGCCAGAAAGCCCTCCTGAAACAGGTAAAGAGAGAGTTGATCCCCACCCTCCATGTCACTCCCCTCCTTCACCCCTGTGCCAAGTCACCAAAAACAGCTTGTGCTCTGCTTCTGGAAGAACTGAGAACCACAGTGGACTAGAATCACGAGACTGGGTGTCCAGTCCAAGCTCTGCTATTAACATACTCTGAGGCTTGGACTGTGTCATTTAGTATCACCGGACCTCAATTTTTTCTTTGTATAAGAATCCAGGATTGTATGATATCTGAGAGTTGCAAGGATTCTTAGAGATTTAGTCCAGGATTTGGCAAATTACAGTCCACTGGCCAATCCTGTTCACTGCCTGTTTTTGTAAATAAAGTTTTATTGGAACACAGCCATTCCACTTATTTACATATTGTCTATGGCCACTTTCACACTATAATGTGAAGAGTTTGGCAGAGTTTAGTAGTTGAAACAAGTATTGACTATGTAACCCCCAAAGTCTAAAATATTTAATATTTGGCCTTTTTCATAAAAAGTTTGCCAACCACTCTTCTAGGCCAACATCATAATTCTAACAACAGGGGAAAGTAGGCACGGACAAATCGAGCAATTTGCCAAAACTCATAGAGCAAGTCAGGGCAGAGACTGGAACAGCCCAGCTCTCCTGGTTTACATTGGCCCAAAGTCCTCACCCAATCTAAAGCTCTCTATCTGATTTTAAACATTGGGTGGAAGCTGTGTTGGGGGAGAAAGTTTGTAGGGACAGAGGAGTCACTTTCATGGAAGAAGTTTATGGAACTGGGCAGAGCCCTGAGACTTCTGTGGCAGGGGCAGTCCTGCTGGGTTATGTGTGGGTTGGCGTGGCGCTAGAACACCTCAGGGTTGCTGAGCCTAAGAGAGGAACCAATACTCTCTCTTGAAAGAAAGTGGGCCTTCAGGTTGGAATCAGAGGAGAGATGGCCTGTGAGGACATTTTAACCACAGGTCATGGACCTTGGTAAACTTTAGTTGGCTTTTTGAACCACAGGAAGATATTTTTTCTTGCCTCTTTACTTAATGGCTATTTCCTCCTTCTAGCATTTATTAATCTGGCTGGTTAACCATTGAACCCAACTGCAGCCTCCTCTTGTTACAAACCCTGTTCTCCCTGTTGACTTCAGGAAAGACCTCCCACTAAACAAACCTACTTTTCTTCCCTTTCTCTTCACAGTCAGAGTCAAGTGATAAAGGAGGTAGGGTCAGGGGTACTATGTTCGCTATAAAAGACATGCCCCCAAAACCTGGACCCTGGGAAGGGAAGAAGGCCCTTCCACTGGAGGCCAGCCATGCTCAGAAAGAAATGTATCAACTGCATCACACGCTAGGCAGAAGCAACTTGATTAATCAGTGTGGGGCACAATTTAAAAAAAAAAGATTTATAACAACCTTAATTTATTTGGTTTCTCCATCATTGAACAAAGTATCACATTTTGTGCTCCTAAACACCACTATTGTTTTTGCTTTAATTCCGCAAGTTAAAGGAAAGAAAAATGGTTTAGGGAAGACAAACATGAAAAGCAAGGAAGGAAGAGAGACAACATCTGTGGGAAGGGAAATGAGAGAGGGGCTATGGCAATTCAAAGGAAGAGTGTCTGAAAAGAAGGGTCTCAGAGCTTGGCATCTGCCCCGTGACCACTTTCCTTTTTGAATTATTAGAATTCATTAGAATGTATGCTCCATGAGGGCACAGATTTTTTATTTATTATTATTATTCATTTTTTAGTCTTTTACTGTATATCTAGCACCTAGAATAGAATCTGACACGGAGTATGAGCTCAGATATGTATTTGTTGAATGAATGAATGCAAAATGAGTGGTCTGATCTCTGCAGGTGATGGAGGGTCCATAATGCTTCATGGGTTTCTCTTTGTCCAAAGGTACTCAGAAGCTCCTTCCCAACTGGGACAAAAACCACCATGAAAAAATTCTTGAAGGACAATAAGGACTCTCTCCTGAACCATTAAGACAGTTCCGGATAAATCTGGATACCTCAGGGGTAGTATTTCCACTGAACACCCAGGGAGATTCAGACAGGGTCCACCCAACACAGCCCCTTCATTGTGAGTTTCTACCTCTCATTCAGAGGGACAATATTTGTGCCATGGGCATTTACACCTTATTCTCATAATACCCACTAGTTAGCACTATCTTGTGCCAGGCGTTTCACATATATTTTCTCATTTGGTCCTCACAGTAACCTTGCTAGATAGGTATTATTACCCCCATTTTACAGATGAGGAAATAGCTTAATGAATCTGCTCAAGGTCACACAACGGAGTTTGGATCTGTCCTAGGCCCATCCAACCCCACAGACGGTGTTCTTTCCACCAACCACACATTCTGTCTCTAACCGGCTCTGTGGCCTTGGGCAAGTCACTTCTCTCTGGGGTTTTGTGTTCTCAAATGCAGGGGGCTGAGCAATATTATTTAGAAAAGTTTTCCACAGTTGGGTCTGTGAACAGGTGACTTCATTCTTAGTGGACCGTAACTTCATTTTGCCTTCGGAAGTTGAAATAGCAACATTCTTTATTGAGGGCTGTTTAAAATGTTTTCTACTCACTCAGTTTGGTGATACCTTGGGAAAATCTACTGAGTCCTGGCTTTGCTTCC
>CAUYQG010079210.1:0-33187 GCA_963574415.1 Tarsius wallacei | reverse complement strand
TCATCTCTACAATAAATCAAAAAAAATTAGCCGGGCGTGGTAGCGCGCGCCTGTAGTTCCAGCTACTTGGAAGGCTGAGGCGGAAGGATCGCCGGAGCCCAGCAGGTCGAGGCTGCAGTGGCCGGGAGCGGCCACTGCACTCCGGTCTGGGCGACAGAGTGAGACTCCAACTCAAAAAAAAAAAAAAAAAAGAAGATTTTAGCTAAGTTTGGAGACTAAAGGAGAACTTTGGTGTATCCTTAAATATGTTTAATCTCAATGAGTTATTTTTGTTTTCCATTTTTTCTTTTTCAGTTTTGTCTTATTCTTCTTTTGTGGACACGATTATCTTTTCAAATTTCTCTGAGGGTATTCAATAAAGATTTATTAAAGTTTGATTCTGTGTTCTAAGAATGGACTGCTTCATGTGTACGCAACCCATGCGGTCTCACAGGGCCCCATGTTGAGAAGGTCTTGCTCTTGTTTTAATGTTCTGCTTTGGCCATCGTGAAATTTTTATAATTTTCAAACAAACTGACTCATGTTATTATTTTCACTAGATGCCACAAATTAAGGGCCATCTCTGTTCTAAGTCTACTCCTTCTTCCTGGACTAACTTTATTTGATTTTTCCTAACGCTTACCTTGTCCTCTGATTTTGATGTTGATTCTTTCCTGCAACTGTTTAGTAATCTTTGATTGCCTTCTTATTTTTTAAGACAGAGACAATTAAAAATTGCTCTTAGTATACCTGTGTATACAGGCAGAGTTTTGCCTTAAAGTGCTCATGCAGGGAACCTTTCCCTTTCTTCAGGGACTTGGAGCTTCTTCTTGGGACATTCAGTTTCCCCACAGAAGAAATTTCTAATGATGTGTGATATTGATACGATCACCTTTCAAGTTAGGGTCACTCCAAAGTGCAGCTGAAAACACACTCTACTTTATTTTCCTCATATGTAGCAGAATATATCCATGTAAAATTTTTTTCCAGATATTTCATTTTCTAGGATAATTTGCCTGTTATTTTATATTCATATAGCTAAAAATGATTTATGTTAAGAGTTAAAATAAAATGTAAAGATTGATTTAGTGAGAGAAATGCTGCTTTGAATAGCTAAGGAAAAGCCACTTTATAAACAAGGTGGTTCAGGCAAAAACAAAACAAAAAACTGAGGGAACTTTAAGGTAAGATACTTTAGCGCAATAACAAAAAATGATCAAAAAATACCTTTAAAGTAAGAGACTTTAATTGTGGACACAAGAAAATGCTGGCTCCTGTGTGTACCCACACAAGCATATATGAGTTCCTCCTTCTGCATATTTTTAATGATAGAACAGATGCATTGAGGACAGTGCAGATATACAGAGAAGGCTAGGGATGCTGCCAATTTAGTAAAAGCGAGTCTGACTTTTACCTAACTTTTACCCTACCTTTTTATTTTGTATTCATCGTGTTAGCATTTTACAATCTAAAAGACATCCTGTAAGTGTAATTTTTCTACTACTCAGTAAGTCTTTGCTTGAAGGGGCTCAAAATAGTAAACATTCAGGGTAAACTCTCAATCTGAGTGACAGAGGTACAATTTAAGTTTGTAGCAAAATAATATATGAGCTTTGATGGATATCACTGCACATGAAGAAAGGACATATTTCTGAGTTTAATCTTTCAGTAAATATTTCTATAAGTAAATTCTCTAATTAAAAAAATACTAAGTTAAGAAAATACTAAGTGAGACATGCATGTATGTACAGGTGAGATATATAAATAGATATATAAACTGCCTAATTATATATTTCACAATTATATTTATATATTACTATATCACAATTATTTTTATATATGTAATTATATGTAACAATATATATAGTTTTTCCCCCCTTGAAAGGAAAGAAAGAAGACTTAGAGCTATTATCAAATTCTAATTCTCCCATGGATCTGAAACTCAGCAAAGTTAAAAAATACTGCTTCTTTTTATAAAACTAAGAATAAAAAGCACTGGCAAAAATTGGGATATAGTATAGGTACACATTTCTTCAATTTCTTACCAACCCTACTCATATAATTTCATTATCACTGTCTTAAAAAAAATAAAAGATATTTAAGATTTACAGATATTAAAGTCTAGCTAATTGAAAGCTTTCTGTATTATTTGGCAATGATTCTGGGCTAGAAATATTTCATAGATATCAAATAATTTGCCTGCTCCTTTAAAATAAGTTTTTTTTTTTTTAATTGCGCATCAAAATTACATCTAGGGAATGCTACTGGCAGAGTGTCTAACATCAGTGACTCATTTTCTGTTTCAATATTTGCATTTGTATAGAATTAACAACAGATTTTCTATTGTTTTTCTTTTCTAAGATAGACACATAATAAAAAGTAATAAATTAAATTATCTATGTAGATTAGAAATGTATTTATCAAAATTTGAAGAAAAAGCAACTCCAAACATTTTTTTAAAAACGTTATTTTTCCCTAAAATGATATCAACCTTCATCTTCAACTTCATTCATTTGGCTCTTTTTAAAAAAATGAACTTAACTACTAAAAATATTTTTTATGATATATTTAAGGTGTATTTCAAAATATGTTTGTATACACAGTGCATTCAGGGAGCTCTGATTTTACATTTATTTTTATGAAAATCAGCTGTAAGAAGAGAGTCGCTCCATCTATTTTGAAACAGTTTTTAATGTGTTTCTAGGAATTAAGAACATGAGCCCTGAAATCAGATTTGAATTCTGGTTCTATCACTGACCACCTAGGTAACTCTGGCAATTTATTGATTAATATTATATTTATACATTAATGTACCTTCTTTCACTGGGAGGGTGTGGGGATTGACAAATGTAAAACACCTAAAATACCATCTGGCATATGGTGAGCACTCAATAAATGTCAGATAAGTTACTGCTACTGTTGTTGCTGCCAACTGTATTGGACATTGATCCTATTTGGATAGATTGTTCAGCAATTCATTTCCTCTCTTAACAGCACTTTGAGGAATTACCATTCCCTACTCTGGAGTACTGATGGGATTGTGAATTCAGATGACTGCTTTCCCACTAGGGAAGCCTGTGGGGTCTCTGGAGATTGTCTACATCAGAACATTTCTCTCACTACCCCCATACAGCTAAGAGTAGTGCTTATCCCCTAAGCTCAGCTAACCTTTCTCGTCAAACTTTAAATCCTGAGCATCATACAGATATGGAACCATTTTTTAAAATACCCGTGTACTTTTGGGTGTTTTAGAGGTGGCTGTTTGTATCTCTCCCTCCCTGAAGGTGGGTTTACTCCCTCATCCTTCTCCTTCCTTCTGCATTCTGGCCTGAGGTTAATGGTGAAGAAGAGGAAATAATAAGAGTTCCAATTAAAGTGTTTCATTTTCTTCTGAAAAATGCTGTCTGGTTCAATGTTATGTAGTTTTACGAGATTATTAGATTTCATTCTTATTTCACTTTAATAATCCCTTTTCCCTCCTTTTAGTTAATTTACTTAACCAAATTTATCTTAAACTAATAGGTTTACCTGGACCTTACCATTGACATGGTGGGGAGTGGGTGTGCAGATGACGGCAAGAGAAGGAAAGCAATTCAATATCTCAAAAGACCGCCACAAGTAAACACTCATTATAGAAGCAAGGACAATGGAAAAGTTGTACTTAGAGTGCTAATGCTTGGGAGAGATTGTTCAACTCTTTGGGCTAACAAGTCACCTTGTTATAGTAATAAACACTAAAACAGTAGAAAAGTGAGGCTTATTGAAGTGCTATTACTTGAGAGAGACCATCAGACTGTTACAGCTACTGAGACTTTAAAACAACTGGTTCCTCTTGGGTCCAAGCAAGTACTCCATCCTGTCCTTTGATTCTATGAGTTCTCTCATCTCTTTCCAATATGTTCACTCAAGTTACCCAGAGATGGTTTCTGTTATTTGAAACTGAAGACTAACTGAATCACTGCTTTACAGTGTCACTTATGAGATAAACTCCTTCTGAAAATTAGTGCTGAGAAATTTTTTTGCCTGGCATTCTATTATGCTTTGCATGAGATAATTTGTTCTATTTCTCCTTTTGTGTCCTACCTACTTGGAAGTTGAGGACTAGAATTAGTACACAACTACAGTAGCTATATTAAAGCAAAGATTTTGGAAAAGAAAGCAACACCCTCTTTTTTTCTCCTTTTAGTATTTCTTTACCTTTATTTTAATTTTATGCTTAAATGGATGAATTTAAAAATACAAAACTGTTTATTTTAAAATCAGAGATAGAGATGGTACATTTTTATTTGACTATTAAATCATTACCCATTTCCATAAGTTCTGCTATTCTCCTACATATGCGTCCAAAAGAATTAGCTATGAAAACATAAATTTTTATTTAATGTAATAAATTAGCCTTTAAGTTTATTTTACTAGATTTCTTTTAAACCTGATATTTGCATGTATTATAAGTATGAAACCTCAGTGTCAGTAAAGCAGATTATCACAAAAATTTGCACGATTCTTTTTTCTCTGATATTTAAAGTCATTGGACCCTTTTCTTTATATTTAAACTCTTCAGTGACACTCACTAATGATTAATGACCCACTGACTCGTGCTGCCTTATAACATGAAAGTCACCGAAATGCCTTTTCCCTAGAGAGCAATTATTTTATGGAACAATATCCCCTACCTGGTACATTGAAGTCCCAAAGGTTGGCTGTTAAATGTGCAGTTGTAATTCGTGAAAAAGTCCAGAATGCCAAGTTTTGAACTGCTGGGGATTTTATGCACAGTTTCATTTTACTAGAAACAACTTGTTTCTTTTTTGCCTTAGCTTGCAAAGATTTTGAATAAGTGGCAGAAATGGCACAAACTTGAACTAGATGCTTTCCTATTTAAATTTAAAGATAACTTACTGAAGCCTAAGTATCTTCTAGTTTATTAAATTATATTGCTGATATTTTTAAAAATACAAAAAATTCAGGCAATTGTATATATTCAGATGTTCAGCTATTTGGATATTTCAATAAGATAAGACAATTAGAAAGAGACTTCAGCACAGAACTCAGAGTTGCATTGTAAAGTAGTGAATAATTTCACTAAATAATATAATTTTGCATACAAAGCTCTGACCCTTGAAGTAAAGGGTGCTTCTTATTAGAAACGTCCCTTGTCTGCAGAATATTCAGAATATATATATGTACATATATATTATACATATTATAGAAATAAGGCTAAAATCATTACACACATAATGTCTAAAGAAGTCACTTTCCTCCTTGAGATATTTGATACTTAGGGAGACCTTGCCAATTTTTCTCATATGTTTATAAAAATAATAATGGCTGTTTAGTGAATCCATCAGTTAGTACAAATATTACTTCTATGTGCCTTCAACTATTTTTATGCTATGACTGGTACAAGTGATATTAGTCTTACACAAGAATTATTTATAATATTTTTAGTAAGAGAAGCACATCTTATCCATTAAAGCACAATGAAGGACCAGGACATATGATACTGATAAAAATCATAAGAATTCAGAAAATGGAGACATCATTATAGACTTGCTTAAATGCAGAGTATAGTGGATAATGATTTTTAGCTGAACCTCCAGTTTCGTTAAAGATTGAACAAAAAGAGAAGAGATAAGAAGGAAAGAAGATAGAATACTTTAAGACAAAGTTTTGAAGCAGAAATAAAGTGACATATAGGAAGTGGATAGAAAATGGCCTTTTTTGAGCATAGTGTAAATGTTGGACTATCCTTAGAAAGTAGACTTGGATGAGAAAGACTTGGACATTCCAGAAGAAGTGTTGGATTAACTAGGGGTTGTGAATATTGACAGGCCACTGATCTGAGGCCAGAGTGGCGGATGATGGAGTATAGGCAAGGGAGTCATCCTTAATACTTTTTCAGTAATTTACGTCGAAGGTGATGAAAACCCAGAGTAGTGAGGTAGCTGCGGGAAGGAAGTCGGGGAGGCAAAGATGAAGGAGTGATAACTTCTGGGGACAGGTCATAATTAGATGATGAAGGAATAGAAAGGGTAAAAGATGACTTCAAATTTTCTAGTCTCATCCAGATGACTGGAAGAGTAATAGTATCTGTGAGAGATATGATGCAGTGAAAACTTGACGAATGTTAGATGTGGTAGAAAGACAGTTCAGTGGCAGCACCATACAAGCAACTGAAAATATGACTCAGGATAACTGCTGAAAGATCTAAGCCATATATAGATAATTAAATATATGTATAATTCATGGATGAGTGTCATAGAAATAAACAAACAGGAAACTAAGAGATTTAAGCTAGTTTCAACTTTGATATAAGTAAAATTAAAATGCCATGTTCAGAAATGCCATTTATTCAAATTTGATATCTAGACAACCCCAGATAAGTGCCTCAGCCACTGTGCACATCAGTCTCCTCATCTGTAAGCTGAAAATAATAACCATGGCATTACCCGACTCAAAAAAAAGTATCAACTTCCTTATCCTAATTATGCTTTGTACTTATATATTTTTAACATAGCAAGGTTATTTATATTTTATAGTTTAAAATTTTTATTGAGAGTTTTAGGGTACACGTGAGGATTTACTACATGAGTAAATTGTGTACAGGTGAGGTTCGGGCTTCTGATGGGCGCTCTCCCCCTGCTAGTGGACATGGTACCCAGTGTATGGTTGTGTTTCCCTTATCCCTCATCCCTCCCTCTTTTAGCAGTGTCTAACATCTGTTGTTCCCACCTTTGTGCTCATGTGACCTATATTTATATTTTTTAAATGCCTGGTTAGTGAATCAGTCAATAAGTAAAAAACTTTCTTGTGTTTGCATTTTGTATTACTAGTAACATAAAGATATCCATGTAATATAATAAAGATTTCCATGTAATATATGAAATACATAATGCAGTTTCTCACTCATACACACATTTACATTTGTTACTTATTACTAGCTACCTTGACTAGCCAGCTATGGGGTAGCCTTTCTAGGTTACTGTGGTGTATATCATGTCCCTTACTGTCTCTCTTATGTGACTGATGTCTAACATGTTTACTGCAACTCACCACCATCCTCTTCCCTCCCATTTCTCCATCCTGAAGGCCTAGGGGGAGCAGTGAAATATGGTAACAGGGACTTGGGAAGAGAGGAAATGACTGAGAAGAGTACGAACTGGCACCCAGATCCTATCAGGTCATTAGCAACCCAATACCCCACAGCTCTCCTCCTGCAATGAAGAGAAAGTGGAATGAAAAGAGGAGAGGGAAGAGGCAGAGATGAAAGCTAAAAAGTTAATAAATCAGGGAAAACAGAGAACAAGGACAAGTTATTTTCAATCCTCAAGGAGTGTTCTGGAGTCCCTCTATCACGCTAACACCTCACTCCCATTTCTCAGGACCTAATCTCTGATACTTGAATTCTACTGTCTCTTCTATCCTCTACTTAAAGTCCTTGCATTGCATAATCTTCAGGTCCAGGATATCGAAGACACTGCCACCCACCTACAGTTGGGGACAGTTCTTTTTTTCATCATCTGTCACTATCTAGCAGAATACAAAGAGATAAAACAATGAGAGAACGGGAGAAAGATGGTTTCCTACTGCTCACACTATTGTGTGATTTTCCTGAAACTTGGAGGTCACTATTACACATGAAATCTATGTCACTGATAATAAGATTTGTTGTCCATTTCCTCTCCTTTAACTACGTATGAAGAATACATATGAGAAAAGTTTTAGCACTTATACCTTGGAAATTCTATTTTACATTGTTCCGTTCATAATGCATTTATTAGCTGGGCTCGGTGGCTCAGCCTGTAATCCTGCGCTTTGGGAGGCTGAGGTGAGTGGATTGCTTGAGCCCACGGGTTTGAGACCTGCCTGGGCAACTTGGCGAGACCTCATCTCTACAATAAATCAAAAACCAGCTGGGCGTGGTAGCACGTGCCTGTAATTCCGACTACTTGGAAGGTTGAGGCTGAAGGATCGCCGGAGCCCAGCAGGTCAAGGCTGCAGTGACCGGGAGCGGCCACTGCACTCCAGTCTGGGCGACAAAGTGAAACTCCAACTCAAACAAAAACAAAAACAAAACAAAAACAAAAAAAAATAATGCGTTTATTATATTTTTCATCTCTAGGCTAGATCTAGTGATTGATATTTTCTGTTTCCTTAATTTTTTTAATTGAGTATTTTAAATCTTTCATACAATTCTGTGTGGAAGAAAGCACTGACCAAAATGAAAAAAATATATATAATTATTATTCCAATTCTGTTACAGTGGCCTCGAGCAAATCAAATTTCAGAAATTCAGTTCCTTTAATGTAAGCTGGGACTAATATTTATCTTACTGGACTTTTGTGACTTTTAAATTAGTTAATGTTCTTAGAGTATTTAGTAACTATTATTATTGGATGATAGCTTTAAAATTCTTTCTTTTTTATTTTCACTTTTTATTGAGACTATCACAAATGTTCTGGGATATGGGATGACTTTGGGATATAGGATAATAGGTGGGATAATGAAATTAGGAAATCAAGCCACATTTGGTATTAACTATTCCTGAATTCAGAAACTCTTGATTTTCTAAAGACTTTTAAAAATGGTTTTGAGTAGCAAAAAAGACACTTTAAGATAAAATGTAGTTGGATAAGAAATAACAAATGTATAGAACTTCAAACAAGTGGACCGATCCTCCATGTCCTTGGAAAATAAGGTGGTAAAACCACTGCTGCCCCTGACCCACTGTCCACTTGCCAAAGGTCAAACTTTTCCTTTCTCACCTGCCACCTGTTGTGTGTTTTTGCATTTTAGTTCCATTATTAGGGCAGCAATAGGGTAAGATACATAGGGAAACTCCCAGGTGCCCACTTCTGTGGGTGTAACAGAAAAACAACTAGATGGTTTTCATAATGTTGTAAATTAACTTGTAAATACTTTAAATATATTTAGCTTTAACTTTTGTTGATTATGAAAATCATGAGCTGAGTGCAGTGGTAGTGGTGTACATCTGTAGTATCAGCTATTTGGGAGGCTGAGGCAGAAGGATTGCTTTAGCTCAGAAGTTTGAGGACAACCTGGGAAACACAGGAAGATTACATCTCTAAAAAAAAAAGAAATATGAAAAATAGAAATTTAAATTTTAAAATGTATAGCATAAAAATAATTCAATACCAGTAACTCTAAAGATTTCCATCTTGCATGTTACAGACGTCTTTCTGTTCTCTCACGGCATGAAAGGGGACTAAAAAACATTGAATTATTTTGGAGGGTGGGTCCCTTTAGTACAGGCTTCCCCCACTAGGTAAGTTTCTAGGAAGCCATCAGCATCAGTATACCAGCTAGCATTGTTGTGAGAGGCTGTGTTTGGCTTCACTGAATTTTTTTTGGAAATTCTTTCAATGCATTTGCCCATTTCATGATGGGTGTTTTACATAAACAACCTGCCCACCCCCTGCTGAGTGCTCAGCAGTCTTTGACCAAAAATGACATGGCACCCATGACCCACCCTCCCTATCCACTGGATCTCATGTTGAGGAAATTTTTTTTGTTTCCCTGATGAAAAAAGTTCTCAAAGGGAAACATTTTGTTGATATGGATGAGGTGAAGAAAAAAATGATAGAAGCACTAAACAGCATCAAAATTGATGAGTTCAAAAACTGTTTTGAGCAGGGGAAAAAGCATCTTGGCAAGTGTGTTACATCAAATGGAGAGTACTTCGAAGGTGAATGAAGTTTAAACATATGTGTACATAAGTTTTTATATAATTTTTTAAATTTCCCCCTCATATATTAATTCATTTGGGTACTAAATTCATTTTATGCATAGAGGAATTATACATTGCATTTATATTCAATAGAATTTTAAATAATTTTTATTAATAGAGCAGCATAATATTTGTCTTTTTCATTTTAAGAAAATTTACCTCAATTTTGTTATATTTATGATCCTACTGCAGACATTTCCAAATTTAATAAACAAGATATATAATTACATGTTTCTTCATCTGGAAGTTAGTAATATCATTTTTCTCTATCCATTCACATCCTGAAGAAAACAAAGTCAATTTGTGTTATGATTTCTATCATAAAATACATTCTACAAATTGTTCACAAACATCCTATATATTCTCTGGATACCAATGACCTTGAAGGGATCTCTATTCCAGAGTTTTCCATAGAATCCTCTTCATAAAAAATAATTTCAGAGGCTTAATCTTAACTATGTTCAGAGGTAATGTATAAAGTATATAAACACCATGATAAGAATAGTTAGCTAAATATCAGCTTCGTTCTAGGGTATCATTTAGTTTCCCTTTGCCTCATCAGTGAAATAGGATTATTAGGAGCAATCAAAGAAGCAGTCATGTGAAGACTTAGCACATGACCCATGAGACAGTGGCAAGCACTCCTTCGATGTTTAGCACTGCCCTGGAAACTGGTGGTTGAGGTTAGAAGCACAGTGCATGAAAACACACACACACATACCCACCACTGCCTCCTTTCCTTCTTAGTGCTGAAAGATGCCATGGCAGTGTTCAGAACATCCTGTGCGTTTTCTTCAAATGAAACCAGTTTTTATAAATACAACAAGGTGCACATTGACATGAAAAGCAATAGAGTTGAATTCATTTTCTCTTTGGCCCTCCTGTGTCTTACTTCACCATTCCCAGCGCAAACTACAGCGCCTCAAGGACAGTGAGACAGGGACAAGGTTAACTCTCCACACTTAAGTGCAGAGTCTAGAAGAAGCATCTTCTCAGCTTCCTGTCAGCTGGTTTATAACAATCTCCACTCAGGTCTCACTTAGAGGAGAGCGCAGATCCAGAAGAAAGCTATTCTGTTTGGGACACTTTCCAAACATATTAAACTGAACGTTAGAGAAAGTTTTCAAGAGAAAAGAAATTATAGAAGCCCAGCTTGAATGCCTCTTTGCTATGCTGCTTTGGGTTTACTGGCAGCCTGCCGGAAAGTACCTTATATGCTAGTGAGAGAGGCCTTCTTAGACTTTTAAGAGACAGAACAGGACAGTCTCCCTCAGAAATGAGCAGTGGGTGGGGGAAGTGTAGCTTCATATGTCATCAGACCAGAAATACTGAAGTTAATTTAGGGAACTTAGAAAGGGTTTATGACAACAATGTACTTACAATGGTATAATCTTTACATTTTGATACTTTCTGGAGTTGGATTTGCTATGCTGAAAAGAGTCTGATTTTAACTAAGACCAAAGCAGTGGTCCTTTCCAGGTGAAAAAGAGAAGGGAGTGCTACTTCCCTCAGAATAACCAGTGTCTCAGGGATTCAGGAATGGAGATATTCTAGGAGACATGCTTACTGTGGTACAAGACACTGACCTTGCCCCACTAGTCTATACAGATCATGTGGTCCACCCAAAGCCTTGCGCTGACACAGAGGTTGCTTGCTGATGCAGCAGGATTATTTTTAAGTGTTATTTAATCGGCTGGAGTCCCTTGTTGGAAAAAAACTTAAAAAGAGCAAATGAGACAGAGAATTCCCTTTTTAGAATAAGTAAGGGAATGCATATCTGATGACTCTGACCAGATCACCAAGATTCGATATAGTAAAACTAACTCCCCGGAATAAAGTTCCACTTAGTGATCTGCTTGGCACTACACAAACACCACTGTAGGTACAAAGTAGCATCAAATTCTGTAACAACCATCCAAGAATCCACATTTCTAAAATTTTCTCACAATACTTTGCAAAGGAAATCAGTCACTGAATGAGTGGTCCACCCTGTATACTTTAATATTTAGTGACTGCTAACACTAACTAAAAGTCCTATATCTATCTATCTATCTATCTATCTGTCTATCTATCTATCTATTTATGTATACCTACCTACCTACCTATATACTAAACATAGTGGCATTATGGTCAGCACTATTAATCTTTAAAAAAGTGTCGGCTTAGTGAGACAGGGTTCTGCTAACTATATGACTTATAAGACATGTCGTAAGTTGACGGGTTTCGTAGGGGGTTATCTGATTTTTATAATTAAGAAGTACAGACCTTTCCAAATGATTTGATTGGCTGCGTAATCGGGCATCAAGGTGCCAAGATCAGTGAGATCTGTCAGATGTCTGGGTCGCAGATCAAAATTGTGAACCCAGTGGAAGGATCTACTGATAGGCAGGTTACCATCACTGGATCTGCTGCCAGCATTAGCCTGGCTCAATATCTAATCAATGTCAGGCTTTCTTCGGAGACGGGTGGCATGGGGAGCAGCTAGAACAATGCAGATTCATCCATAATCCCTTTCTGCTATTCACCACCACCCATGATCCATCTGTGTAGTTTCTGAACAGTCAGCGATTCCAGGTTTTAAATAGTTTGTAAATTTTCAGTTTCTACACACTTTATCATCCACTCGTGATTTTTTAATTAAAGCATTTTAATTCCTTTCTCTGTTCAGCTATTAATGCTGAGATCCATATTTAGTTTTATAAGCTTCTCCCTGTTTTATTGTTTTGTTTTGTTTTGTTTTGTTTTTCTGGCTCATGAATTTTTCTGTTTGTCATGGAAATGTAAGAGTGAAATATTAATACATTTCAGTTTAGCTCTGTAATGTCAGGAATTTTTCCAAAAAATTAAAAGATGGATGGAGCTTTTTCTTTGTGAATTGAAACTGGATGCCACAGTGAAAAAGAAAAAAAAAAAAAGTGCAGAAACTGCATTTGGTCAACACACCAGAAGTGATCTATCACAAATATATTAACCTAACTCAAAGTAAACTCCAAATTAGCCAGAATGACAATAACCAATTTACAACAAGACATGCAGTTGTATTTGATACTGAAAACTTTTCCCCATGTGATCAGCTCATTTTCTTTCTACTGGGAACTAGTATGGGATTCAAACTATAACTTGAAGTGATAAGTATACAATCAAAATGGAAATAATTACATACATTGTCTAAAACAAGATACAAGTCTGGATGGCTAGAGAACTTACTAAAGATAGATTATCTAGACACACCCTGTAAATACTGAGTGGGGTATGGGAATTTTACTCTAAAAGCACCTCAGGTGAACTGTTGACATCAGTTTGCATTTGAGAATAACTGAAAAATCAATGTGTACACATTACTCTAGGACAATCACATGTGTCATCTGATGACTGAGTGTGTGTGTGTGTGTGTGTGTGTGTATGTCTGTATGTATGTATTCCAGCCCCTGACGAAACAATTCATACTCTTATTTCCTGCTCCCTAGGCTTAGGTGAATGAGCTGGCCAGTGAAATTCTTTCTGGAAATATCTACAGCGGAGGAACTTTGTTCTAACACTGACATAATCTTTATATTTTGATACATTCTGGAGTAATGCCTTCTTTATTTACATACTTTGTGACCCTCACTTGATTTTGCTGTGTCCTGAGAAATATCCTGCTTCCTCAATGGCAAATTATTTAAACAATAGTACTACTTATGGAACACATGTTTATTTTGTATAAGATATAATGTGATGCAATTTGCATGTATTTTTTCATTTAATCCTTACAATTGTTGTGAAATTTTATCCTTAATTCATCAGTTAATTTCAGTGAAGTTAACAGATTTGCCCTCAGTACGACTGGTAAAAGAAAATGGTAAAACTGAAAATAAGATATATTCTAGGTTAATGTAAATTTTGATGTCATAACCACCAGGCATATGGCCTTGTACATTGGTTTTATACTTCAAGTCACAAAGGACACTATGAATTCCAAGCACTTGTGTAGCCACTTGCTGTATCTCTTTGTCTTCAGGCATTACCAGCCTAGACTCGAGATACTTGGTTGTCAAGTGCATTTGTCCTATAGAGAATTCAGAAGTTTTATTTATTTCGGTCTCTTCTAGGCACAACGAGAACATATTTCAGTTATGTTAATAGTCTACATTAATTGTAACCGAATATTGAAAATGCCTAAATTTCAATAGAGAGCTTTTAAGTAAGTTGCTTTAAAAATGGAGACTAAATAACGCGTGGTGATTTTTATTAGGAGAATATACACATGTATGATGGAATAGAAAAGGACTAATAAATATTGAAGAAAATTTGCTGTTAACTCACTATGAAGTTCTTAGAAAACATGCAACTTTCTTAATCTTGCTAGAATCTACCCGCTCCTCATTTCTTTTCACTTCCCTTTCTCACCGGTGGTGGAAAGGTATAATTAGGGTTAGGTGTCTTTTGTAAGAGGAAGACAATACTAACAAAGGTAAAGTTTATTTAGCTTTTGGGAGGCTCCAACAGAAAACAAATGAAATATTTAAAATCTCTTTCTGCAATAAAAAGCAAGTCACAGCTACCTGCCTGCAAGTATTGACTAGATTTTCTATCATTTGTAAGGAAAGTTCCCCAAAGGACCAAGTCACTAACTAAAGGACTCTCCAGAGAATAGGAAAAGTTAAGGACAACAAAGGAAGAATAAATATGACAATAGGAAACCATGGACAATAGACTTCAGAATATTGAAAAAGAATTCTAATGGGCTCAACATGAACTCAGTAGGAAAAGGAAATACTTGTCTCACACCATTCAACAAGCTCTAGACTTCACTTGTGTTCTTTGTCATCTAAAATGATTGTTTTCTTTTTAAGAAGAAGACTAGATGTAAAGGTATTGCCATATGTTGA
This sequence comes from Tarsius wallacei, assembly GCA_963574415.1. Taxonomy (NCBI): domain Eukaryota; kingdom Metazoa; phylum Chordata; class Mammalia; order Primates; family Tarsiidae; genus Tarsius; species Tarsius wallacei. The sequence goes on along the minus strand of CAUYQG010079210.1, from coordinate 18,589 downwards.
AGATAAAACTAAGAGATGAGCTTTCATTATCTACATTTTCTTCCAGCAGCTAGTCCAATAAAGAAACTAGTATGACTAAACTTCAAATTATGTCAAGTTCTCATCTTAATCTTGCAAAAAGCATCAGTGGTACTTGGCAAATACCCAAAGGGGGAAAAATGTTCATTCTACCTCCTCCTTAATTTTACACTTGATTTTTCTTCCCAATTTGATTTGAAAATTGCTCAATTTTATTCACTCAACAAACTTGTATTGAATAACTACCATAATTCAGACACAGCTATATAGTGATCTGTCTGCTGATTAAAGCTTCACTATTTGGTGAACTCATAACAAAATATTTTACCTCCCAGGCTGTTTGAGTTGCTATAATTGTACTCAAGGTTGCTCATTTTGCTCTCATGTTTTACTATACTTTGGTCCAAAACGTAAACATCTACTTTATGTTTTAAAGCTTAGGCCAAGGTTTGCCTGCTCTCTTAAGCCTTCTTTGCCTTCCTACCCATCTAAAATATTGGACAACGCTTCCTTTGTGCTTGGAATAAGCTCATCTATATTTCCATAATACCTGTGTTACATTAATATACCTATAAAATATCCATAATGAAAATTATATTTTATCTTCCTAGCTAAATTTTAGGAATTACCTCTCCTCATTTTTGTCTCTGAGGTTCCGGTGGAACTGACTTCAACTCTGTTTACAAGATAGACACATGACCCAGATCCAATCCAAACATAATATTATTTTTTTCTGGCCACAATGCATAACTTGCAAAGAAAATATAATCCAAGTGGTAAGAACAGATTCCATTTTGAAATTGACATGAACACTTGAAAATAAATGGTCTCTTTTCTGAGATCTCATGTAAGTATCGTGTAAATTTGTGTGTCATATTTGCCACCATTTATTGGAAACATGCCTAAAAGTGAAATCATTCAAGAGTAAAGAACAATCTAGAAGTCAAGAGGATGAGAATGGGTCCTAAAATACATGTTATTTGAGCTCTTGGATCTGGCTGTGGCTTAAAACATTTGTATTCCTTGATGTTTTAGCTTTTCTTGTTAATGAACATTATTTTGATTAAATTAATTTAGGTTGAATTTTGCATCATTTACAACCAGAAAAGTCTGTGTTGATACATCACGTCTGTCTCTGTCACTATAATGTGTTATAGGAATTACCTCTACTAGTTTATGATAGAACTTGAACAAAATGGGTACTCAATTTGTTTGCTGACTAAAGAGCAAATGAATGAATGAAAAAAATAAACAAAATAATACTAGAAAAAAGTATATTTATTGTTGTCATCTCAGTATACCAAAAATTTGGTGTCCTTTTTCCAAATAAACAAACAAGCAAAAATATCAATTAAAAATCCTATTACTTATTTTCAAATTGTTGTAATGCACTGTGCTGGTCTTAGTGGATCATGATCCCTTGAAAAATCCTTGAGATGACTTACTCAGATTGCATGAATTTAGTAAATATCTCAGGATGATCAAGCCCTTTATTTACATCTTAACACCAAATGATATCTTCCAGGTCTTAAAGTTATTTTAAATGGCATAGGAGATGGCGTCTCTGTCTGTTCCCTTGAGATCAGATTTCATGGTCTAATCAGACTCACCATTAACAATCTTCCCCTGGACAGAAACAGAGCTAATATAGTGTGATGAGAGAGTGTTGGCCAGTGGCTCAAGCAGCTCTGCAAGTCTGCACATGTGGATTCTATTTTCCAACCTATGATTGATTTACTTTTAGACTATGGCAAACCCTACATTCTCCCATATGATGCTTATCAACAAATGGTGTCTGCTTAACTCATTTAATGAGAAAACATAACCGCATTTCAGAAATTTAAAATTATTTCCCATGAACAATTTTTGCTTTTCTTACAGCAGTACAGTTTTGCATATGTGATACACTACATGATCAAAATAAATACATTAAAATAACTTTACTTAATTTCAAAATTTCATTATTCCCTTTCAATTGAGCTACTGACTTGTGTTTATGATTTGATATTTCTCTTATCTCCATTTCTATTTTATTTATAACCTCTACTTTAAAAAATAACTTTTGACGATACAATGTTTTTAAACGTTCTCCCATTGGTTTCTGTCTTATGGATTGCAAACTACTCAGACAGGGATGGATAAATATTGAACAAACATCCATTTATTCGACTTAATGAACTTTGAATTTGTTACAATCATCAGTTTGCATAATCATATAAAGTGATTGTGTGTGTGTGTGTGTGTAATGTCCAAATACAAAGTACTAGAAAAAGAATGTATTCATTTGGAATTCATTTTTGTTTGGATGAGATACAAATTTGAAATCACTTGTGTTGGAAAGAGATGGTACAAGCCATGAAAAACAGTTCGAGTTTCTGAATTATTGATATAGCTTAAAGTCAAGAGCTAGGATAGATGTCCTTGGAGGATGCTTTAGAAGTGACTTCTATTTGAAAACTGATATTAGATAACTTGAGAAATTATATAAAACACTGTCATCCCATAAATTTTCTTTATAATTTTTTAAAAAATGTACTTGTTGGTATATGGATTTGTGGTTAATGTTATACTGGCTTATCTCCAGGTTATGGAACAATGAAATTATATCAGCACTCTCTGTTCCCTTAAGAACTGAAAAGGAAAAGTTACCTGGAAAATTATCTACCCTGGCATTTTGAGAAAGCTTTAAATCAATGAACTGGTGGCCAATTATTTCCATGGTCAATGGTTTGTTCAGTGTTTCCCTATCCTAGAGTCATTTTTTGTTATTTTAGGTTTTGCTTATTTAGTTATTTTGGTTTTCATTGTAGAATATTTTCTATTTCTTCTAGGTTTCTGCAATTATTTACCTGTACTTTTATAAAATTGAACTAAAAATTATTTGCTTACTCACTCCTGTGTCTGTACCTTCCAGCTTTTTGTCTTTTGTAATTGCGTGTAATTCTGTTTTCTCATTTTATTTACTTATTTTTAAATATTTCATCTAAAAGTTGTCTCTGTTTTATTTATCAATGTTACATTATTGTTTTCTGATTCACTTACTTCTGCTTTTGACTTTATTTGTACCTCTATTTTTTTCTTTTTTTAGGTTTATTGTGTAGTCTATTTATATATTCTTGAGTTAAAAGTTTAATTCAATATTTTGCATTTATTTCATATCAAATTAAGTATCACTAAAATATAATGATCTGAGCCCAACTTTAGCTCTATCCTGCATATACATTTTTTAGATGTAGTGGCTTCATTTTACATATTTTCTGTGTATTCTGAGTATTAGATATATTTCCACACATATGTATATACATGTATATAATAATGGATACTTTAACAAATTTCATTGGTGTTATTTTTTATACCACAGTTTTTGAAATGTGCTTTCTAAAAAATACTATTTTTTGAAAATATTCTAAAATAACTTGAGAAATGTTACTCTAGTGGTATATTTATTCATGTATATATTTGGCTAAACCTTACTAGTTACCATATACATCTATATCCTTTTGTTTATCTACTTGCTTTTTCTTGAGATATAAGATTTCTTGAATTAGTTTTCTGTATCTGTAAGAATCTGCAGTTCTTGTGTTATGTATTTGATTATATTCTATTTGCTGCATAATGATTCATTCTCTCAATCAGGAACATTCGTTTTCTGTAAGTTTGATGCTAATCATGTACCCAAAATAAGCCATCTTTTCTATGGCTACTTTAAAGACACTGTCTTTTCTCTCATTATTTTCGTTTTTAAGTATGCATTTTTCCCCTAATGGTCACTGATTTATTAATTCTTTAATTACATGGTTTGGGTGCTCATTTTGTTTTCTTTATTCACAGTTTCTAACTTAATGTCCCTCTTTTGTTTCATTATCATATCCTTGTCTCTCTCTCTCTCTCTTTTTTTTTTTTTTTTTGCTGTCATGATTTCATGGGGTCTTTTGTACTTCTATAAAATTATTTTTAAAAGAAATTTTTTTTAGTATTATGTAAAATCTATAAGAAGTTGTTTTAAACCTATATCATATTTTATGTTCTTAAGATTGGGGTAGCATTTTTTTATAGTAGTCAGGGAATTTTCTTTTCATCTTCCTCATAATTAATGTGTGTAGTTATATCTGGATATTATCACCCAGATAGGGTTTATATGAATTTCTCATGTTTCTTTTACTTTCTTATCTGAGACGTGTTGGTGTTCACCTCAGAGCATCATAAAGTTTGAGGGCTAATTATTGCTGGTGTGTGTTCTGTCTGTATTTTTGTGATCTCATATTAGATCAGAGGCATGGCTCCTCAGTAGAAGCTGTGTGTTGACATGATTGGTGGATTTGATGTCTGAAGTTTTAAAATTAAAGACTTTATACTATCAATTCTCCTAATCCAGTAGGAGATACATTTGAGTTTAATATCAAAGCTAAATCATGAAGGCTTCAGCTCCCATGGATTTATGCAAAGGGGTCGAGTTCCATACCAGGGCCAATCTTTCCCAGTAGCATTCCACCTCCTTTCTTAGCTAGAAAAGAGAAAAGGAGACAAATTTTATAGAGTTCAAACATAGCTTTCTTTGAAGTTTTTCCCTTGGGTATTTGCACAACTACAGAGATTCTTGTATAACTCATTTTCTCTTTTTGTGTTTCTATCTGATAATTCCATCTTTATTTTTGTTGACCATTATTATTTTATGTTGCTTCTGCTGTCTTTCTACCTGCAAGAAGACAAAACTCATTAATCTTTAATGAATACTTCTTATGGTGATGGTGACATTTGCCTTCTCTCTCCCTTAGCTATCTGTCTGCAGATAGAATTAATTACTCTGGAAAGGAGGTTTGCCAATTATTTAACCTGAAATAATCTCATTTTCTACAATTCAATCAAAATTCTGGGAGGTAAAACTTCTGAAACAAATAATTCTTGATATCCTCAATGCTCAATCTACCAGAATACTCATTTTCTTCTGAAAATATTCATTCTTCTTTTCTTTGTTCTACAATGATGATGAGTCATAAAAACATTTTAGCTTTTTATTTTAATGTCTGTAGGCTATGACTTCTGCAAAACTAAAGGCAAGGCTATTTCTTTAGCTTTTGCCACTCTAATTTGTCCTGGTCAAGCCAAAATATCATTTTAGTTCATGTGGTATTTAATTGTGAACAGCAATGGCTGGAGGATTTTAAGGGTCACTAGGTCCAGATGTTTGGTCATTAGTCACCACCATATAACCCACCTTCAATATAATAAATATGGATAAAATAAGGAAACACTTCAGCCGTCAACAAGATTAGTGTTCAAGACTAATAGGAGCCTTATTTCTGCTTTTTAACTTTGTTAACATTTAACCCTTTGAGGGCAGAGGATTTCACTTGAAGTAAATCTCTCCTCACACACTCTGCTCTTATTTTATGAAGCTTATATACCTTCATTAATGGCACGTCCATTCACCAAAGAAGTGCAGGCATGCTTTTAAGTATTTTAATACTTTACATCACACTTCATATCTTTTTCTTAACAACATATTGGAATGTTTAAGAAGGTGGTTGTGTTGGACAGTCAGGTAATTGTCTGATAAAGTAACCTATGTCTGTGGCTATAGAATAGCCTATTTAAAAGAATTTATTGGACATATTGGGCTGATCTGTACTCCCTGAAGCAATAAAAAGATTATTTTAAAACTTCTTTTACGTATTTACTTTTTCTTTTTTCTTTTTTCGGTATTTATATAGAAAGAAAAGCAAATCCCCCCAAATATTTCATTCTTATGTAGTATTTTTTACCTGGTATAATGGAAATAAAAATTTGCAACTGTGTGGTGCAGGCTTTGGAATCTAACTATGCTAGAAGCCATTTCGGTGACTTCTGTAAGTTCCTCTGCAGTAAATGGAGATAACAATAATACTAACCATGCAGAGTTGTTATTTGGATTTAATGAGATCATGTAGTTATTCAATTAATGTTAATTTTCTTTTTCTCATTTGAGTGGATGTTCCACGATATTTTGACAGATACTTTTGCAAATAAACTGTCTACTTGAAAATGGATGAGATTGTTGACTACAAGGTGCAAAGTGATATTTTGGCATTATGTAATGCCTAGAATATCTAGTATTATAAATCTAATAATTTTATATAGAAACTCTTATTTTTTATCATTAAATTAGATATCACTTTCATCCCATATTTGAGTGTTTTTTCCTGTCAAAACAGTCCTCATTCTGAATTATTAATAAGTCACTTGAATTCTAGCTTTATCTTCAAAATAAAAGTTCCAAATTAAAAAAAGAACAGAAAATGTATACCTTTGGCTAGTTGATTCAGTTTATCAGGAGATATATATATATATATATATATATATATATATATATTACACAAGTAGCATTCTTAGAAACTTCTAAGGATTTTATTCCAGTTTTATTGAGGTATAGCTTTCAAATAAAAATTGTATAATGTGAAGTGTTCAATATTGTGATTTGTTATACAAATGTATTGTATAATGATTACCACATCAATCAACACATGCATCACCAGAGATAGTTACTTTATTGTGTGGATGCATGTGTGGTGAGAACATTTAAAATCTAAACTCTTAGCAAATTTCTAGTAAACAATACAGTATCATTAACTATAGTCACCATGCTGTACTGTGGATTCCCATAACTTTAGCCAGATGATCTTCATCCCCCACTTCTCCCCTTGCCCTGGCAGCCACTATTCAAGGTATATTTTTGACCAAGGTAAATTTTGATAAAAATACAATGTCAGTTGCGACCTCCCTGAGTAAGGATTACTTATCCTCTATTCCATTGCTCCAGAACATTAAGCCTGGACATGTAAGAATCATAGCTTGTCTCTTCCATGTCTTTGAGTCCTTCCTTGATTTGTCACAGGAGCTAATTGGCAATGATCCAGGTAAAAATAATCGTTCAAAAAAGAATGCAATAGGAACATAATGGGTCGTCATCTAGTTCATCCTAAATAAAAGTGGTGAGTTCGTCAACTAAATTCCTAAACAACCTCAGAATCCCTCCTTTCATCAAGGTTGTATGATTTTTCTTGTTTTCTCCTCCATCTACTACTGCTTTCACTCCCTCTCTTTCAATAATGTGTTGTTTTCTCTGCTCCAAAAGTTATAAACATCATCTCATTCCATATGGCCTATTGTGATGGCACAATGCATGTATATGAATAAATAAAAAGTAATTCAAGACTATGTCAATTATGTGATCTCAAAAAGCCAAATATTTGTAAGTTTCTATAGAGTTAGCTGTATTGTTCATTTTCTATTGAGATGTTTTTATATTTTGAAAACTCAATCAGCTTTCAGTCTTATTGAAGCACTGAAATAATTTTCTTTGTTTTCTTATCTATAATCTTTATTTTTCAAGGCTGTTTCTTAATCAATATGTATATAATATTTAGTATGCATGTATAACATACACATGGGTAATTATCTATTGTCCATACCAGTACATACATATATGCACATCAATATGCAAATTAAAATTTACTTATAATTTGTGTGCTCATATAAATTTAGAAATTAGCTTTCCAATTCTTTCACCTATTTCTGTTGCATCTAGGAACATTGTCACATTTATGCATTGTACTGCTATGAGGCTATAGATGGAATACATACAATTTAATTTTCAAATGTCGACCAAACGCTTTATAGATTTTTATTTCCTCCATTCTCTCCTGTAACTCTCTTACTTAAATTCTTAGTACAGCTGTCTGAAAAGTCAGGTTTAAGGCCTTCAAATGTTTCCTTGGTCTTAGAACAGATGCCTCAGGAGACATTCTACCAGAAAAGTCCATTGGATTAGCACAGCTTATTTTTCAACTATATTCTTTTTTCCCAACTATATTCTTTAAATAGAACTGACAGTCCCCAGATAAGAAGGACAATTTATTTGTTAGAATTTTTATGGAATTTAAAGAGAGTATCTTCACCTTATCAGTATGAAGAAGACCAAAATAGTTTATCTAGAAAACAATTTCATACCATTCCAGTGAACAAGAGGAGGACAAGTGAAATACATTTTAAAAGTAGTAGACTTCTGGCAAAAGAAATGGATGCTAGAAATGGACAAAATCACAAGAGAGTTTTAGTGGTGAAGGAAATTAGTGTATCAAAATAGTAGACCTATCAATGCAGGCACAATTAGATGTTAAGGGTATTTGGCATATGATAGGAATTTTGTATGCATACGCTATGATTTGGTTTTATTAGAACACATATATCAATGTTTATTGATTAAGCAGCAGTGAAGCATCATAAGATCTAAGATAGAATCCGCAACCTCTCAAGAGAAGAACGGATTTAGTGAAGAATGCTGCACCTGCTGCTTTTCACCAAGTGAGATTTAAGGATTTATTTTTTCTTTTAACTCTGAGCTGCATTTATAGACTGTATAATATCTCAGAATTGAAAAACACAACCTTAAGATGAAAGGTAGAAGTAACCAAAATTATAGAGAGTTAGGATTAACTCATCAAAAATAAATATAAAATATAAACAAATTATAAATAATTGTATTGTACTTCTCTAACTGTACTTTGGGGAAAACGTTTCTGAATATAAACTTGTGTTTGGGTTACAGAGATTTTCCCCTTGGCAATGGGATTTTTCATCATGAAACAAAAGCTTTTGCAGACTGGATTTCAACTTCTGATTATACTTAGTTTATGCAGGCACTATTTGAGCTAAATATATTGTTAAACTAATGAGGCAGTTTCCTGCAGAGTGAAAATCAAGAAGTCCCACACAACAACCTGCACATGCATTTTTCTTTCATTACTTTAACAACAAAATATACATTTTAATACCTGGGAAATAAAAATATACTTTAAATTACCTTTTATACATATCTAAATATTCCTTTTTAAAAAGCTATACCAAATTCAATAATACTTTTAAAGTAAAAAAGGCTAAAAAAACCAAAGAACATCAATAATTATATATATGTGGATAAAAAGACAATATTTATTGTTTAATATGGGCCATTTGACTTCTGAATTTTAGTGTAACATAAAGAGCTTGAAAGTAATTACTCCTATCTAGATGTGAAAAAAAGATAACAAACTGAAAATCAACAATTCTTCTTAGCTTAATTAGAAAATTGAGGCCTCAAATCAAACTGATACCCTAAAAACTGGAAAGATGCACAGGTAGATTCAAAGAAGAACAGCTTACCCAAAGTAGCAGCCCCAAAACAGAATCCTACAACTGGCACCAGTTTCAATAGGAACATGTTAAACTATAATTGGTGAATTGCTGGAGGTATAGTGTAGGCTAGCTTGACAATTAAACACTCTGAGGTGATCCAATCATAGGAGAGATCCCCCACATTTCTGTGAGTTTTAGCACTAAATGCCCAATGGGTTTCTAACTATTAAGATACGAGGAAAATTATCTTTTATTTCCAGCAGGGTGAGGGGAAGAAACAACCATCTTGAAATATGCCCAGAGCTCTTTGTTCTTACTAAAAATACATTAAAAAAAAATAAAGTCCTGCCATTTGTAGTAACATAGATGGTATTGGTGGACATTATGTAAACAAAACCAACCAGGCACACACACAAAAATATTGCATGTTCTCACTCATATGTGGGAGCTAAAAAAATTGATCTTGTTAAGGTGGTGCAGAATAGTGGTTACCAGGCTAGAAAGGTAGAGAGAGAAGGAATATGAAGAGAGTTTGGTTAATGAGTACTAATATATCATTAGAAAGAAGTAATAATGTCTAGTGTTTGATAGCAAAGTAGAGCAACTACAGTTAACAATAATTTATTGTATATTTCAAAATAGCTAGAAGAGAAGATTTGAAATGTTCCCAACACTAAGAAAATTTCAAAATAGCTAGAAGAGAAGATTTGAAATGTTCCCAACACTAAGAAATAATAAATGTTTGAGATGACAGATATCTCAATTACCTGATTTGATCACTATACATTGTATGCATGTATCAAAATATCAAGCCGGGCTCGGTGGCTCAGCCTGTAATCCCGCGCTTTGGGAGGCTGAGGTGAGTGGATTGCCTAAACCTGTGGATTCGAGACCCGCCTGGGCAACTTGGCGAGACCATATCTCTACAATAAATTTAAAAAATTAGCTGGGCGTGGTAGTGCGCGCCTTTAGTTCCAGCTACTTGGAAGGCTGAGGTGGAAGGATCGCTGGAGCCCAGCAGGTCGAGGCTGCGGTGGCCGGAAGTGGCCACTGCACTTCAGTCTGGGCGACAGAGTGAGACTCCAACTCAAAAAAAAAAAAAAAAAATTCACAGGTACCCCATAAATATGTACAACTGATATGTGTCAATTTTTAAAAAGACGTGGTCCCAAGGAAATTATTTATCAGAGACTAACTGATTGTGGTTTTACCAAACCCTAACCCACCAGGGAAAAGGGAAATATTCAACTCAGACTCATTAAAAGACTAAGACCTAATTATAGGTCTTAGAACATTCCCCTCTTCCCCCATGTCACTACATCAAAAGCACTCCTATATAATAACAGGAATGCAGCTAAAAGAACTACAAACCTCAGATGCTATTTAAGTAGTCTCTAGGGAAACCTAAAAACCATGTAGGTGGCAAAAACATGGAAACTAAAGGAAATTTTAGCCTCTGACACCACAGCTACAGCAAACATAAACATGGCCTAAACCCTACAAAGAAAAACATAAATCTTTATACTAAAAATCTGTCTCCACCAGTTCCTTTTAGCTGATAATCAACCCTGACTTTCAATGAAAAATTACAATGCATGCTAAAAGGCAAAAAATCACACTCTAACAAGCCAAAGGAAGCACCAGAACCAAAACCAGATATAGCAAAGATTTTGAAATTATTACACCGGGAATTTAAAATACCTATAATTAAAATGCTATGAGTTTTAATGGAAAAAGTGAACAACATGTAAGAACAAATGGGTACAGTAAGCAGAGAGATGGAAATTTTAAGAAACAATCCAAAGGAAATACTGGAAATGAGAAATATCTTTGATGGGCTCATCAATAGCCTGGACACAGTTGTAGAACAAATCAGTGAACTTGACTATATGTCAATATGTACCTCTAAAACTGAAATGTAAAGAGGAAAAGGAATAAAAAATATGGAACAGAATACTCAATAACTGGGATAATTTTAAAAGGTATAACATATGTATAATGGAAATGCCAGAGGAGAAGAAAAAGAAACAGGTAGAAGTCTTTTTTGGTTTTTTTTTAAGTGATAATGGTTGAGAATTTTCCAAAAATAATGACACAAACCACAGATCTAGGAAGCTAAGAAAACCTAAATCAGAATAAATATCATAAATTCTGCACCTGATATACATCATCTTTCAACTGTAGAAAATCAAAGACAAAAACAAAAAATCGTGAAAGAAGCCAGAAAAGGAAAAAAAAAAAAATTCTTACCTACTGATAAATAGGGATTTGAAATACAATTATAGTCAGAAACCATCCAAGAGAAAAAGAGTGAAGAAAAGTATTTAAGGTATTAACAACAACAACAAAAAAAACCCTAACCTGCTATATCCAATAAAATTACACTTCAAACATAAAGGGAAAATAAAGTCTTCCTCAGGCAAACAGAAATGTATGGAATTTATCACTGGTAGATCTGCCTTGTAAAGAGACATTCTTCAGCAAGAAGAAAATTATATAGGTCAGGAACTCAAATCTATATAAAGTAAGGAAGAGGAATTGTGAAGGTAATATAAAATCTTCTAATTTGATTCTTAGCTGATCTAATAGATAGCAGATTGTTCAAAATAATAACAATGAAATATTGGATGATTATAGCTGCTTGATAAGTGAAATATATGACAGCAAGACTATAAGAGACAGGAGAAAGGAATTGGAAAAATTCTGTAATTGCATCACCCATGAAGCAATATAGTTTTATTTGAAGATGAATTTGGATTAGTAGTAAATGTATACTGCAAATTCCAGGGTAAACACTGGCCAGTCATTTTACATGGCTTATCTTGCATTATTCTTTTAACTCAAATAATAGGTATTTGTATTGTATCATAGATTTGAAACTAAGCATAGTTTAGCATAGTTTAGGACACCAAACTAAATATTTTTTAGGTGAAAAAATAGAAATTAGTTTGTACAACTATTAAGTAGAGGACTCATAATTTCAACCCATCTCTATTCCAAATGTTGCAGTTTTCACCACAGGCTCATGGTGCTTCCCATTTGTGAGATGTCTTTGAAATACACATCAAAGAGCAAACCCAAGATTAAATAACCAAGGAAAGCTAAAAAAAGAGATGATACATAGTTTTTAAATGACATTGATGTAAAAAGTGCATTGAAAGGAGTAAATGCACTTGGTACATCAATATCAGATAAAAGGTAGTGATGGAAAATACATATCCAAAAAAGTCCAGTTCTTTGCAAGTCCATTCTTTGAATGGTACTGTTACCAACCAACTTAAAGCTATAAAGACTGAAAAACTACAGTTTTTAGAGAGGTGTGTCTTCATTTATTCCCCCAATAAATGTTTACTCACTAGGTTCAGCAATGCCCTGAACAAGACTCTAGTATTTCTAACTTAACTTTTATGTGTCTTGTTATTATTCTCTTCATTTATAAAAAGCTGAAATTTTCATGCAATAGCTCTCATTAGTCCCAATTCTGCTCTTTGAGGAAAAAAAAAAATCTTTGCCACTTAGTAGCCCTAGAAATATTTAAAGTATATCTCATTACTTTTCTGGGCTAAACATTCTTATGGTTTTCTTCTTGGAAGAGAAAGTCATGACTTGCAATTTTCTACTGATACTCTGGGGAATAATTCCAGATTGGTGGCGCATGCTTGCAGAATATTTCTCTTGCCCCGCACAGAGTTTTTAAAAAAAAATCAATTGTCAAGATTGAAAATCAAAATATACCATATAAGAATACATGCTTACGATGTTTTGGTAAATATTTGAAGGTTCCAAGAACAAAGGCTCTGTGTGTATTGGAGTCATTCCTCATAACTAGGGCATTAGACAGTTAACCTCATACTTTACTAGTTTTTGTTTGGTTTTGCTTTGTTTTTGAGTTGGAGACTGACTCTGTCATCCAGGCTGGAGTGCAGTGGCATAATCACAGTTCACTTTAGCCTCATCTCCTGGGATTAGGCAATCCTTCCACCTCAGCATCTCTAGTAGCTGAGACTACAGACACACACCACCATTCCTGGCTACCTTTTTAATTTTTTGTAGAGACAAGATAATTCACCTTGTTCTCATTGAATCTTTATTCTTATGACTAGGTCACTGTCTATTTACCTGTACAGAGACTTCTGCTTGATATCTGGCCATTCCAGAACATAAGCCTGGTTCCTAAGCCATAGCAGAGTAACTGATGCTTTACTGACTTTAGACAGCAAGCTTGAGTGTAATTAAAAATAAATCCTGCTGCCAGATTTCCTATTCCCTCAACATTGCCTTTTGCCATTACTTCTGTTCTATCTGTTGGGTTGAATGTGCCTGTCCCAGCAAAGGGCTTTTGTCCCCCAAAGTCAGCCCTATGTCTAGCAGGCAGGGTCAAATGAAGGCCACTGGTATTGCATTGCTGGCGGTCTACTTAGTGCTTCTATCAAGTACATCACACTTGCTTTTTAATGCAAATAGTGAAGTGATTCTTTGTATTGTAATAGTTATAATTTTAGTCTTTATTAACAATAATATTAGTAGTATAATCAATAACATCATTATGCTATATAACTATTTTTATATGAGCATATTGCTATATTCCCAAAATATTTAGAAAAGATATTTATAGTGTTCAAGTTTTCTAATTGTTCCTTCAGTTATCACCAACCTCCATGTTGCTCACTTTAGCACTAAACTACATCTTATAATTGAATTTTCGAACCCAGATCTTTATAACATGTAAACCTTTAAAACATCTAGACCTTTAAAACATTTATAAATGTTTCTACTATATTTACCTAGTTAAATTTAACATTTTCTTTCATTTTGTAAATCCTTTTTCAGTCTTGATTTCATCACTCAGCATATTACTTATGCATTCTCATTATAAAGCTTCTGAAAAATTAATAACTATTCTTTTATTATTTATAAAGTAAAGCAAACTTGGACAGAGACTTGTGGCTTCATTCTATAGAGAGGTTAATATTTTTATTGATTTGTATGTCTCATTGGGCTTTGATTTTAGCCTTTCTTTTTTTTATTTTTACTGTAACATTGATATTTTTAATAGAGAATATTCAACAAATAAATTTGGATTGTGGTATTTAGAAACTCTTAATTACAATTTTTTTCAATAAGATACAAATAATCCAGATAGAAAAGATATGAATCTGGTATAGGTGGTATAACTAAATATTTGAATTGCAGGAATCCACAGAACTTGCTAACAATTCTATGCCACTCCACAAAAGATACCAAGTCCAAATGGTTCCCTAGGGAAATGTTGACAGACTTTTTGAAAACAGTCACCAGTGGATTTCAACTGGGAATGATTTTTTGCTTGCCAGAGGACATCTGCCAATATCTGAAAAACATCTTTTACTTTTACAACTGGGCAAGGTGGAGGGAAGGAGGGAGTTGCCCTTGCAGGCTTCTAATAAGTGTAGGCCAAAAATGCTGCTGAGCATTTTACAATGCACATGGGTTCACAGCAAAATCTATTGACCGCAAATCAAATGTGCCACCCTGGCATATAGCAGAAATAAACAAATAAATAGAAAGCACATATATATTTATACACACACACACATTTTTTTATTTTATTTGTTTTTTATTTTATTTACTTTATTTTTGTGCGGTGGGTAGAGATGGGGACTTGTTATGTTACCCAGGCTGGCTGATCTCAAACTCAAACTCCTGGCCTCAAGTGATCCTCTTGCCTTGGTCTTCAAAGTGCCAGGATTATAGATACAAGCCACCACACCTGGCCTCTTAGTTTATAGTCAAAGGCAAATAAAATTCCAAAACTAAAAACTACTAAAATGGCTACAATAAAATTATGTATAAAGTTTACTTACAATTTTTCTGTTGCAAATGTAACAATAAAACATGAAAAATTCCAATATTCTTATTAAAATAACACTTCATAATAAAGAAGGCTGCTTTCCAACAGTGTTTGAATAATTTAACAAAAGCAAATCTATAATAATATCTAATTTCAGTTTATCCCAAACAGCATTTTATGAAATTTATTATCCAATCCTAATTTAAAAATAATAATCTTTGCCTAGTGATTGAAACTTAACATAGTAACAAGGACATATTAAAATAAAAAATTATATTGAACAGTGAACTACTTAAGGCATTTCTATTAAAATTAGAAAGAAGAAAAGTGTAACAATCACCAGTATATTAGGTTGTATGCTATAATATAATCAGTCAAGAAAACAATAACATAAATTTCAGAATGAAAGAGACAAAATAAGCATTACCTACATATGATAGGGAATAGAGAAAGAAAAAAACATAAACATGTATTCAAATGATTGAAAGAATAGCAAAAATTGTATTAAAGCAAGATAATTTAAATTATCAATTTATTTAATATTAGGAATAATGAATTATCACAAGTTAAAACTATCATTCTAATTACATTAATAATGATAATATGCTTCAAATAGAGACTATCTTTTTTTTGTTACCTACTCTCTCTTCCTCCCTTTTTTACAGCAGCATCCAATTTTGTGGTGAGAACTCGAGATGTTCTTCACACGCTGCTATCTGGATCCTCAGAGTTACTCTGGACATCTGTTTTTTCTAAAACCATTATTATCTTGGTTTGAAGAGATAATCTACAAAGTTTTAATTGATTTGAAATTATTAAAATAGTTTTACTGGTTTCACCAAAGAACTAAAAAGTGATTGATGTAAGGAGGACCAAAAGAAAGAAAAGTTAAATCAAAAAAAGAAACTAAAACATGAACTATTTGATATTTATTTTCCCTAGAAGGGGAAACTCATTTAGTAAAGAAGTATGTTTTCTCCCAAATTAATGATTATAATTCTATATTGTCACAATTCCACTATTATTTTTATTCCAACAAATTAATATTGTAGTTTATTTTTTAAATAATTACAATAAAATGGAACAATTTCTTTCAGGTATAGTATAGAGAGGATCTGTTTATTGGACTATAGAAACAAAAAAAATCCTGTTTGCTACAGGAAGAAGCAAGGAAAAAAAAACATAGATGGGCAAAAATAAAAGAAATTGTAGCTATAAGTCCACAAATGATAAAATTCTAATCGAAAATCAGTAAAAAAGGTATGCAAACAACTAAAGTTATACCCCTACCTTTTATGTTACACATGCACAGACAAAGTTCAGTTTGATAAAATGTTTAGATTTAAAATATAAAAAACATACGAATTTAAGAAAACTATAGGAGACTACTTTCGTCACATTGGTGTAGACAGGGTTTATGTTTGCAAAAAATTCTAGGCCAAACATCATAAAGGGAAAGACCATTACATCTGTTAATATTAAAATATAGAAATAAAAGTTACTATATTATATAACAAAAGTGATCATAAGCAAAGTTTAAAAATACAATAAATAAATGAAAATGTTTTACCTCATTAGTAATCCAAGAATTGAAATTTTATACAACCAGTCAAATTGAGGATGATTGAAAAGACCAAGTAAGAAGGAAACTCCAAACAATGTTGATATAAATGGGTACATTTTTGATGTGTAATTTGTTACAAGCATTTTAAATTCTGAGTTTCTAGCAATTTTGACTCAGTAAATTTTCTTCTAGGAATTTATTAAAAGAAAATAATTTGGGGTGAGGAGGCAAGATAGTGACAGAACAGGTTAGAGAGTGAGAGTTTCCACAAAATCCAGTGTCCATAAAGACTCTCTGCATGAGTGGTTGTGTGCCGCTGGGTGAGTGAAAGTCCATCAGAGGGGACTTGGGTTCATTCACTAGGGGCTTTCCTCCAGAGGTGACTGCAACCCACCACTGCCCTGAGATTGGAGCCCCTGGCATGCCAGATCATCTGCCATTCCCAGGCTTTTTTGAGAGGAGGCAGTAGAGAACAGCTACTCCTCACCACCTGGCACTTGGCCCATGCCATCACATGTAGCAGCAAACTGGCATGAGCCCCAGGAACCCTGGAGAAGGAGGGCATGAAAATCTGGAACAGAGCCCCCCTATGGTGAGGAGATGCTGACCGGTGCCATCTTCTTTGTTGAGGGACAGGGCAGAGACCTGCATTGCTCCACCAGCTCTCTCCGGACACCAACCTGGGACCCAGAGGTTATATTCTCATTGGACTCAGAGAGGCACACACCCCTCCCACACACTGGAATAAGCACAGACTTGACAGATTTCAGTGGGAGACTGACAGCAGCAGCAGCAGATGAGTTGGGTGAGTCCAGATCTGATCCAGCCTCCTCCCACAGTAATCCAAGGGGCTGACTCATGCTGAGAGTAACCCTATCAGCCTGTGCTGAGAGTAGAGGGGATGGGCTGAAGAGTGGAGTTGCTGCACCTCCAAAAGGGATCTGAAGTTACAGAAATGACCACAGAGCAAGTTTGTTTGGTTTTTGTTTATTGTTTTAGTTTTTTTCTTCTCTCTTTCTGTTATTGTTTATGTTTCTGTACTTGCTTTGTTTCTGTTATTTTGTTTTTTGTTTTTTCTTTTTAGATTTTCTGATTGTGTATGGGTATTTTTGAGAGCAAATACATCAACAGGGATTTGTTTGTTTGTTTGTATGATAGTCTATATGATTTTTTTGTTTGTTTCTTTTTACTGTCTGTTTGTTTCTCTGTTTATTCGTTAGTTGTTATGCCTGTCTGTTTTCTCTCTTCTCTCTCTCTCCACCTTCTTTCCGCTTCCTCCTTCCTTTTTCCGTTTTTTTTTTTTTTTTCTTCCTTTTTCTTATCTCAATTTACTTTCAGGGGACAAATATACACCCCCACCGAATGGACAGATTGTAAGGCATTGGGAAATAGATTCCAGAGGGCTCACACACCTGTCAGCAGATACTGGGATCTGCAAATAGCTTCTGAATCACAGCTTCCCCCTTAATTAAATCTCAAAACTGCAAAAAGCACAGTCCCCACATGCAGTCCAGCTTCAAAATTGAACAAAACCTGAGGATCTACATAAGGAAGAATAGGGGACTGAGCAAACAGAAGAAAAACTATCCCCCCATCACTGAGCAATAGAATCAAATAAGAGGTAAAAAAAAAAAAAAAAAAGGAGGGGGAGGAGAACCTACATAAGTGAATAAAAGCCAAAGGAAGAATATGAGTCACATACAGACTCCTGGGAGGACAACTGAGAGTGCAGACTTTGAGCTGGGCTCGGTGGCTCAGTCTGTAATCCCGTGCTTTGGGAGGCTGAGGTGAGTGGATTGCCTGAGCCCGTGGGTTCGAGACCCGCCTGGGCAGGTGAGACCTCATCTCTACAATAAATTTAAAAAAGATAGCCGGGCGTGGTAGCGCGCGCCTGTAATTCCAGCTACTTGGAAGGCTGAGGCAGAAGGATCGCCGGAGCCCAGCAGGTCGAGGCTGCGGTGGCCGGGAGCGGCCACTGCACTCCAGTCTGGGTGACAGAGGGAGACTCCAACTCAAAAAAAAATTAA
>CAUYQG010079208.1:0-17587 GCA_963574415.1 Tarsius wallacei | reverse complement strand
CATAGCGATCACCCCTCCAAACCGGGCACCACCCACCTCGGGGCGCATGAGACCATATTAGATTCTATTTACTAGTTCTTGAATTTATTTTTCGGTCAGCTATGTAAAATAAACTTATGTACTCTCCTGCCCCCATTATTGACACTAAGCCTTTAAATTCTAAGCAAATTATAATGCATCTACTTAGGCGCTAGCTTTGGATGTGCTGTGATCACTATAGAAAGTCTGTACGTTCAAGCCCTTCTGTAAAATATGAAAAGTGCTCTTAGCATTCTGTGTGCAACCATATTGTTAAATACACGTGTGTCAGCAGCTTGTGTGTGGAAGTCAATGGAGGCGTGGGAACAGGGAGTGCGCCCACATGTGGGGCTTACCACATGGTGGCGGGTATGTTTAAGCCCCAAGGGCAGAACAGGAAAGCCTGGGGGTTGTACGAGGTGGACCTGAGTGTGCGGTGTGGACTCTTGGTGTGCAGCTGCAGAAGGGACCTGTGAGAACGTGGTGACAGCAGCATGGGCATGTGGGGCAGTGTGAGCTGGGAGACTGGCCCACCGCACTCATGCTGCCATGACATGAGAGGTTATAACAGAACAGGAGCTCCAGCAAGGGCTTTCTGTGTTTTGAAAATGTGCAGAACAGAGCATTTTATTTATTTATTTGAGTTTGAGTCTCACTCTGTCTCTCAGAGCCCAGGGAGGAGACTGGGGTGAGGTCAGTGGTGTAAGCAGGAGGCATGCGCACATCCCCAAGCACTGGGATTGGCTTCCAATTGGTGTGATCTCTACAGTACAGTGGTCAAGACCCCTGGGGCAAAGGATGTCAGTCCTGACTGCACCAGTAGCTGTGCAACCTTGGAGATACTTGAAGCAAGTCTTTGTTTTGTAAAACAGAGAGAATGGCCTGTAGGACTGTGAGGATTAAATATTTGTGAAGAGCTTAGACTAGTGCCTGACAAACGGTAAATCCTGGCTATTGGCCATGAAGCAGAGTTCAGTCCACACTGGAGCCCTGTCTTCCACTGCATGATCTCATTTTGAAGTTTATAAACAGCTTGGCCGTGTGTATGAAGCCTAGCTACCTTAG
The DNA here is from genome assembly GCA_963574415.1 of Tarsius wallacei. Lineage (NCBI taxonomy): Eukaryota > Metazoa > Chordata > Mammalia > Primates > Tarsiidae > Tarsius > Tarsius wallacei. The sequence goes on along the minus strand of CAUYQG010079208.1, from coordinate 16,504 downwards.
TGTCTGTTACGTAGCACACTGAAAACATACATCCCAAAATGAAAAAGGCACATACCAGCATCAGCAGACCTACGTTATCTTTATCTGGTCCCTATGAAAGCGGCCACTTCCACTCCCAAGGACTCTGTGGGCTTGGCGTCCCTGCTGCGGTCGGTCAGCAGTGGCAGAGACCAGCCCGGAGCTGAGGTCTGGTGCCTCTTCTCTTCTGGGCTTACACCAAACCCTGAGACTGTTGATTCAGACGGATGGACTGGTGTTCTAGATGCCATGAAGCCTACCGAACTTTGTAGAGAACAGCCATGATTGCCTTCTCACATGTGGGATAAAGTTGTGAATTACTATGCACCTCGAGAGTGGGAACTACATGACATAAGCCATTTTCCCATAAGGTATGACTCTCACACAGGCTCCCATGAATTCCAAGTTGCTCTCCCAGATTTAATGTGGGTTGGCTGGTTTGCCAAATTCCACCCAATGCTTGGTTCCAACATGAAATTTTTCCTTTAAAGATTTCAGCCTTCCACTAAAAGTGCAGTTGGAGAATGAGTATGCATGTATTACTGAGTAGACTGCTGAGAATCATAAGCCTTTACCTGGCCCGTGTTCGCCTTTGGCTTTGCGTGGTAACTGAGCTGTTTCCTCATAAACGGTCACCATGCCACTCTGCGCTTTTGTGCTGCCCTGATGCTTTGCTTGCTCATAGGCAGACTGGAATTGACATCTGTCCTTGTCATGTGGGTTACAGTACATGATGCTGCCTGTAGTCTTCAGACCTTGCAGCATCTGGGACAGTGATGCCCATACTCTTGTCAAAGTTCTGAATGCCTGTTGTGTGCATGTACCTGGGTATGGATGGGGGCAGAAAGAACTGTTCAACTGCTATTAAATAAAGAGCTGAACTCTGTCTACCTCTTTGTGTTCAATCAAGCACACATGCCAAATTTGTTTTGTGAAACAGAAGGCAACATCAAAACCAAGCTTACCATGATGATATATTTAATTGCTTGGCTGTGCCAAACACAGGTGATTCCCAACTTGTGATGGGTTGACTTCCTTTCTTTTAATAACCCTATTATGGAGATATGGGGTACAAGTCAGGATTAGGTACATAAGTAATCTACGTGCAGGTGACATTTGGTTCTCCAAGTGGTCCTCACTTCCCCTGGTTTAGGACCAGGTAATCTTTGGTATGTGTTCCCCTACCCTCCACACGGCTTCCCATTTTTTAACTTGGCCATGGCACCAAAGCAATATGCATTCAGTGTGCTCCTTGACTTATGATGGGGCGGTATCTGGATAAACCCATCAAAAACAGGCCCTCTCCTGAGTAGAGTGCGCTTTGACTTAGATTTTCAACTCACGATGGGTTTATGTGGACATGACCCAGGAGCAGCGAAACTGTGCTGAGGAACGACTTTGACCACAACTGGTACAGGTAAATGGACAGCAGTTTCCGTTTATAGGTGAAAATGGGACCCACATTAGCGAAAAGTTCAGCCTAAATTGAGGCAGCTTAGAAAAACAACTCAAAAGTGGGGCATTGGACATAGGCAGCCAAAAATAGAGGGTGAGCGGAAACATTTTCAGAATGTTCTTCTATACTTCGCTGCTTTTGTCCTCAATTCATTACTGTCTGGCTTCACCCACACTACACTGACACACCGTTCTTGTACCGACCTCCTCTGCAATTTCAAACTTTCTGCCAAGATTGTCATCTTAAGTGGACCTCCTTATTCAGTTTTTATACAAACCAAAGCACCTGTGTTTGAAAAAAATGACAGTCGTGGTTTCCACTTTGGGTGTGACAGGAGCAGCCAGGTGAGGCTGGCTGGTTCTGGTTGGTTTTCTGCTCAGATTGGATTGCTTCTGCCAGTAGCTGTGATTTCCCAGTCTGCAGGGGAACAGTCTTGACTAGGCATGGATTTTCCCCCCATAAGAAATCTCCAGGAGAATATAAGCTAAAACCTAAGAGCAATTTAAATACTAGAATGTAGTTTAGTAAGCACAAATCCTCAGTCTGGGAATGTCATGTGGACTTGACTGTAGAAAGGTGCTGTAATGACATCCCCATCTCCCAAGACGCCCATGGAACAGTGCTGGGGACAGCCTGGTGAACATGGAATGCTCAGTAACTGCTGGAAGAGGAAAGTCATTTCTAGCCCTTTGCTTTGTGCCTTTGGCTGTTTGGAAGTTCCTGTGCTACCCAGGCCAGCATACCAGTCCACTTCTCACCAACTCCAAAGAAAGTCCCAGATGGGATTTGGTGGATTCGAGCCATTTAAGAAGGAAGTGACCCTCCTGAGGGCTCTTCAGAATGTGTGAAAACCCTAAGACAGTCAGCGCTGGAAACTGGCAGTCCACAGCGTTCCAGATCGACTCCCTCACACTTCCAGGATGCTGGGAGCAAGGGGTCTTCCATGCCAGGGGCCGTGCGTCAAGACACGAAGACCGGGCTGATGATATAGAATCTCCCTGGGAAAGTCCAGTGAGGAGGAAGGGAAGTGAAGATGCTGACAAAAAGGTGGGCAGGGGTCCCAAGGAGGGAGAGAAACCACCCTGGAGAGAACACTGCTGCAGAAGACCAGCAAGAGCTCCTCCGGAGACAGTGCTGACACCTGTTCACATCCTAAGACAGGCGGGGGAGTGGGTACGATGGCTCTCGCTGATCATCCCAACACTGGGAGTGCAGGCAAGAGGACTGACTGAGCCCAGGGTGCAAGACCAGACTGAGCAATTTGGCGAGACCTACAACAAATCAAAAAATTAGCCAGGCATGGTGGTGCACACCTCTAGTCCCAACTACTTGGAAGGCTGAGGTGGAAGGATTGCCTGAACCTAGCAGGTTGAGGCTGCAGTGGCCGTGAGCATGCCACTGCACTCCAGCCTGGGCGACAGAGTGAGACTCCAACTCAAAAAAAAAAAAAAAAGGAAAAAAAAAATTTTTTTTAAAAGACAGGAGCAGCAGCACTTGGAAGGGCACTGCATGAACAGAAAGCATAAGAACTCTCTCTCACACACACAAAAGAACTCACACAGCCCAGGTGCTGACTTCTGGTAGATGCCAGGCACTATGAACCATCCAGGTGAGAATCAGGGCAGAGGTGGGAGGGGAGGGCAGAGATGACAGGAGACCCTCAGGAGAGCTTGGCAACCACAGAACATGAGGTGGTGGGAAATGGAACATGAGAAAGTCAGTCACTAAAGCCTCAACTCCTCACCCGAGAAATGGGGACTGCCTCAGGGTTAAATTGATAATAGATGCGAAGCACTGAGAACCAGGCCTGGCACGGAAAGACCTCAGCTGTTTGAAGACATCGCTGATTCATTCAGTGAACATTTTAATTTGCTCAGAACCAGGGCCATGGACAAAGCAAGCAGATGAGGTCCTTGCCCTCACTGAGTGGTCGCCGCCCTGTGGGAGATGAACGTGGTCTTTGATTGTAAACTCTGCCAAGTCCTATGACGGATGAGAACAGGGTGTTTGGAAGGAATGGAGGAGGAGGATAAAGTCTGATAAAGCGACACTTAGCCCAAGGTCTGAGGCACGTCAGCCAGGACCCAAAGTCTGAGCGTCAGAAAGCTCCTAGCTCATGCACAGGAGTGCCTGCATCATAGTGGAGGCCAGCTGGCCACTGTGCTCCCACGCCAGGGCACCTGTGCGGGGGGTCTGCTCAGGCCAGCTTTCCTTTCATGGCAGGCAGACCTGCAGCTCCAGGTGTACTTCTGCATCTCCAGAAAAGGAGGGTGCTGCTCCTTGCAGTGCTGAATCCTAGTGGTCTAGGCACTGGCTCTGACTCGCCTTGAGCTCCACGCCTGGCACTGACAGGTGTGGTGGTGAGTTGTGATGCTGCTTGGCGGAGCCTGGAGCTGGCCTGTATGGCTCAGGGCAGTGGTCGGAGCAGACAGAACGTCAGGTGTCCACCTCTGAAGGGAGAGAGGGCATGCCGGCGAAGCACAGTGGGCAGGGAACGGTACTACAGACCAGAGCAGCCTGGTGGGGCCCCGGTGGGAGGCACAGAGGGATGGGAGGGTGGGGTGGCTGGAGGCATGGTGCTGGAGAAACAAGCTGGGGTTCAACACTGTGGGGCCACGGAGGCCGCCCTGCAGATCCTGGGTTTCATCTTGAGAGCAAGAAAGATCCCAATGTTTGAAGCTTAATAAGCTAGAAGAATCCGTTTTAAAAACAGGAGTGAGGACACAGGAGGCAGCAGAAAGGGCTGGGGGAGGAAGAATTCTGGACAAACTGAGCGTGCAGGGCTGTCACCAAGCGGATGGGCTCCCCTGCAAGCTGCCAGCCTCTTCCTCTGTGCTCCTCTGGCTGTGGCCCTTCTCTTGTCCGCCCCCTCACCCATATTCTCTTCATTCCTCTCAATTCACCTGTTGTCAGTTGTTGACGTAGCCAAACGCAGCCGTCACTGCTGAGTCCTCTACACCTGAACTCCCAGCAACATGAACAGAACCAAATTCTCCCTGAAAGAGGTTCCTGGTCCTTCCCTGGTCTCCGCTCCATCCCCCTTGCTGGATTCCTCTGCCTCTTTCCCTGGAGCTGGGGGAACTCCAGGTGGAGCCCTGGTGATGCGCTAGACATGCCCCCCTCCCTTCAGCAGGTGCACCCAGCTCTGTGGATTCTCTCTCTCTCTCTCTCATTCTCTCTCTCTCTCTCACACACACACACACACACACACACGGTGCACGGCAAGAGGCAGGTGACAACGTTCTCACAAGATGAACGGAACGCAATGGACAGCTCTCCCTTCCGAGCACAATGCAGGGGCAGAGCCTTGGCAGGATCACATTCCCACAGCCGAGCCTCTGAAGCACTCCGCCATACTTGCCAGCTGCTGCTTCTCAAGTGTCTGACTGGTCTCCACAGTGTACCCGGTCCTCACTGTGCCATGATGGAATTGGACAGGTTCTCCCTTTCCAGTCATGCTTGGATCCGAGAGGATCTTGGGCTCAATGGCCAGGGTAGTCGAGTCACCATGGGGCTCTGGCAGCTGCTGTGGCCATAGCTGACCGTCCACAGGAGGTTCAGCCCAAGACAGGCCGTCGAACCTTCCAGAAGGAGGCTTGGGCTCTCCTGCGTGGCCAGGACAAGGGCAGAGCTTGAGCGTCAGCTGCCGTGAGTGCAATGAGCTGACACGAGAGAATGAAGCGGGCAGGGGCAAGCTGGAGAGAAGGAAACAGTGCGCAAGCCACGAGTCCCGGCCCCAATGTCTGAGGCCTTTGCCCACCCCATGGCCACAGTGTGGCTGCCCAGGCCTGTCCATTCCCCTCGATCCCTAGTTTAAGCCATGCTTCTGTTGCATGCAAACAGCAAGTCTTAAAAGAGCACCGACGAAATAAAAGCTGTGAAGACTCAGGAACAGTCCTGAAAGGAGACCATAGCGAGGCAGAGCCTGCCGGCAACAAGGCCCCCTGGCCAGGACAAGGTCGGGCATGGCCTCAGCTAAGTAGCAAAAGGTGGCAGGTACATTTTTTTGTTTTGTCTTGAATTAAGGTCTCACTGTGTCACCTAGACTGGAGTGCAGTGGCACAGTTGTAGCTCACCGCAGACTCGACCTCCCAGGCTGAAGTGATCCTTCCGCCACAGCCTCCTGAGTAGCTGGCACTAGAGGTGTGTACCACCATGCCCAGCTAATTTTTTATTTTTGTAGAAATGAGGTCTCACTATGCTGCCCAGGCCAGTCTTGAGTTCCTGGGCTCAAGCAATCCTCCCATCTTGGCCTCCCAAAGTGCTATGATTACAGGTGTGAATCACTGCACCTAGCCAGCAATTACATTTTCAAAATTGTTTGTCTTTAGCAAGGCAATACAGCAAGACCTCGTCTCCACAAAAAAATAAAAAAATCAGCCTGGTGTGGTGGCACCTGTAATCCCAGCTACTCGGGAGGCTGAGGTGGGAAGACTGCCTGAGCCCAGGAGGTCAGCCATGATTGTGCCACTGCATTCCAGTCTGGGCAACAGAGTGGGACCCCAACAACAACAAGAAAATTGTTTATCTTACTTTCTTACACTACTTAAACCATTCTGTTAGATTAAGCAGGGTAATTTACTATCAATGAACCAATACTACTACTAAAAAAGTAAATGACTGAACTACATGCCAATAAGATGGGAATGAAACCTAGAGAAAAATGTCATATAATGATGTCAGCATCAGGAGGAAGGAGGTGATGGGGATGTAACAGACGAGCCCAGCTCTGCTGCCATCTCACTCTGCTCGTCTCTGATGGATGGTCTGCCAGGACTTCTGCAACAGATGCACACATGATGGCAAGTAAGTAAAAGCCATCAGCCAAGCCAATGATAGCACTGTGGCTGTGTCATTTATACTTATGAAACAGTTGAGACCAGATTGTCTCATCAAACGTGGCAAGTTGGAGTCTGAGACTCAGGTCACAGTTTCTATACTAAAAGGCTGCTTAACCTAAGCTGGCAAATGTCAATTAAAAACATTTTTGCCACCGTTAAATGCTAATTGTTAAGCGTCCCCCTCAACTAACAGACAAGCTTCCCTTATAGTGGTAACATACTCACCAGTTCTCTTTGTTGCCAACACCTCGGATGTTCTGTCCCCATTTAAGAAGCCCTTTGCTGGGTGGCACTGCTTTAACTGCTACTGGAGCAGCTAGGTTTGAGTTGTATTTTGATAAAATCTAAAACAAAAAGCAGATTCCTTTTCACTAAGTCACATGAACAACATAACCTAAATTTGGAAAGTGAAAACATCAAGAAAAGCCATGGAAAATTTCAATATGGGTTATTTAAAACACACAAAAAATTTTTTAAACACAGACATTCAACAGAAATGAAGAGAGTGATATTAGGATATTAGACATTTATCTTAAATGGAAGGATTGCTTTTTTTTTTCTTTTAATCAGTCTCATTCTGTCACCCAGGCTGAAGTGCAGTGGCACAATCACAGGATACTGCAACCTTGACCTGCTGGGCTCAGGTGATCCTTCTGCCTCAGCCTCCCAGGTAGCTGGGCCTATAGGCATGGACACCACACCCAGCTAAGTTTTTGATTTACTGTAGATGAAGTCTCACTGTACTGCCCAGGATGCTCCCAAATCCCTGGGCTCAGGCGTTCCTCTCACCTCTGCCTCCCAAAATGTTGGGAATATAGGCATGAGACACTGTACCTCTCAAGAAAAATTGCTTTCTAAAGCCTAAATGCATTCTTACTGAGGTTAGAAGTAGCAATATAGTACCCAGAAGAGCAAATTAAGCCTTTATAAAGATGTTAGGGAAAATATATATAGGAAAGATCTGAAAGTATGCTCAAAAGAAAGATTATCAATTGTAGAAAGGAGAATCCGAGAACAATGTTTTTTCACACACAGAGAGGTGATGTAAGGCTGGGCACAGTGGCTCACGCCTATAATCCCAGTACTTTGGGAGGCTGAGGTGAGAGGATTGCCTGAGAGCCCAGGGGTTTGAGACCAGCCTGGGCAACTTGGTAAGACCTCCCCTCTACAATAAATCAAGAAAAATTAGCTGGGCGTGGTGGTGCATGCCTATAGTTCCAGCTACTTGGAAGGCTGAAGTTGAAGGATTGCCTGAACTGGTTTAGACTGCAGTGGCCATGAGTGTACCACTGCACTCCAGCCTGGGTGACAGAATGAGACTATGACTCAAAAAGAAAAAAGTGATATATTGGTCAGGCATGGTGGCCCACACCTGAAATTCCAGCGCTTTGGAAGGTCGAGGTGGGAAGATCACTTAAGCCCAGGAGCTGGAGATTAGCCTGGGCAACATAGTGGAATCTCATCTCTACCAAAAAAAATTTAAAAATTAGTTGGGTGTGGTTGCACACCTATGGCCCCAGCTTCTCAGGAGACTGAGATGGAAGGATCGCCTGAGCTCAGGAAGTCATAAAATGTCCTTCCTTTCACATAGAAATAAGGAGAGAAGCATCAACCATGGGGAAATAGAAACTATCTAATTCCCATAACGACAGAAGACGCCTCTTTCTCACCCGATTTATTATACCTCCCAGGAAAGCAGAAAAGAGAAAGAAGGATATTCAACACTGCTGATACCCTAAAATGAGGGAGTTCTGATGGCATCTGGGTATTTTCCCAAGTGGCTTATCCTTCTCATGGCTCTTCCTAACACAGGAAAACTTCTGGAATGGTTATTAAGGATTCCGCGTGCTTAAGTAATAACTGCCAAACGCTAGAACATCTACTGAGGGGGAGAGTCAAAGAATGAGACTAGCTACTTAGAGTTGGCTGTTGTTACACATGAGCAGCAGACTAATAGTGACTGGTGTTACGCTACCCTAGAGAATCAGATACGCTCGTGTGTCACTGAGCCATGGGGAAGCATGTGAGACATGTTTTGTCAGGCAGCTCTGTCGTGTGCAGACACCAGACAGCTTAGCTTACTATCTGCCTAGGCTACACAGGACAGTCTACTGCTCCTAGGCTACATACATGCACAGCGTGTGACCTTACTGAATACAGTAGGCAGTTGCTACCCAATGGTAAGAATTTGTTTATCTAAACAGAGAAAAGGTAAAGAAAACATTCAATATGACGAGCTTAAGGGACCACTGTCACATATGCAGTCTGTTGCTGACTGAAATGTTGTTATACACCACATGACTGTATTTTTTTTTTTTTTTGAGCTGGAGTCTCACTCTGTTGCCCAGACTGGAGTGCAGTGGTATACTCCCGGCCACCGCAGCCTCGACCTGCTGGGCTCAGGCGATCCTCCCGCCTCAGCCTTCCAAGTAGCTGGAACTACAGGTGCACACAACCACGCCTGGCTAATTTTTAATTTATTGCAGAGACAAGGTCTTGCCAAGTTGCCCAGGCAGGTCTCGAACCCGCGGGCTCAGGTAATCCACTTGCCTCGGCCTCCCAAAGTGCAGGGATTACAGGCTGAGCCACCAAGCCCGGCCATAGGACTGTATTTCAACAGACATCAAACAGTGCTTCTTAACTGAGGTCCACAAATTTTCAAGTTCAGGATACACTGATGTAAGTAACTTATGATACCCTTTTCTGGAAAACTGGGGTAAATGACATTTCTGACTTTGCCAGCAACACTTCTAATGGAACCCTGATCAACATGGCCACAATAGTTTCTAACAAGGATTAGAAAATAAGAATCTGGTCAGGCATGGTGGCTCAAGCCTATAATCCCAGCACTTTGGGAGGCCAAGGTGAGAGAACTGCCTGAGCCCAGGAGTTTGAGACCAGCCTGGGCAACTTGGCAAGTCCTTGTCTCTACAATAAATCAAAAAAATTGCTGGGCATGGTAGCACACGCCTGTTGTTCCAGCTAATTGGAAGGCTGAGGTGGAAGGATTACCTGAGCCCAGCAGCTTGAGACTGAGGTAACCATGAGCATGCCATTGCCCTCTAGCATAGGTGTCAGAGTGAGACTCCAACTCAAAATAAATGAAAGAAAGAAAGGAAGTAAGGAAGGAAGAAAATATAAGAATCTGCCAGGCATGGTGGCTCACGCCTGTAATCCCAGTACTTTGGGAGGTGGAGGCAAAAGGATTACTTGAGCTCTGGGGTTTGAGACCAGCCTGAGCAACATGGTGAGACCTCGACTCTACAATAAATCAAAAAATTAGCCATGTGTGGTGTCATGTGCCTGTAGTTCCAGCTACAAGGAAGGCTGAGGTGGAAGGATGGCCAGAGCCCATGAAGCTGAGGATACGGTGGCCATGATTGTGCCACTGCACTCCAGCCTGCATGAAATATTTAGACACTCCGACTCCAAAAAAAAAAAAAAAAAAAGATATAAGAAGACACTGACTGAGAACGTGAAGTTAAAGAGAAAATGCCCCCAAAGGGGAGTACCACTAAAAGTACATGGTCAGCAGCATGTACAAGCTCAGCTCAGAAAAGCCTCAGTCAGGTGTCCGTAGATGGGCCTAACAGCCTAGAATTTAAATGTCCTCAGAATTAAACTGAACACAATAGCCTGATAAATATGAGATAACATAAATGTCTAATTCTGGAGAGTTATCAGAAAAAAGTAAAACTGCCTGCAAAAATAACCTGCAGAAGGTCTTCTGGAATTGTAGTGATTTCTGGAGGCGGCGGTGTTCTGAGCAGATTCTCATAGGAGGAAACTGTGGGAGAGGAGGGCTCTGGGAAGTTCTCCAGGCAGTCGTCCGAACTTAAAACTAACGAAGTGCAAGCTTTCACGCTCAGATCGCTTGATGAACTGTGTGTTTTCGATGATGGGTAATTTGGGGGTAGCTGTGTGAACAAAAACAAACCATTCACTGATGGCAGAATCGAACAATGCAGCAAAGGAAAACTGCTAGTCATTTGTTAGTTCTGTTGGGATATCTCAGCACGCCCCAACATGGCCCCTCTTCCCAGACCGAGGTCTAAATAGCATGGAGAAAAAGAAACAGCGGAGGGAGGACAATACACCGCTCTCATTACAACTAAGGCTGAGTAGAACGATAGGGACTCACCCCGCCTGTCCCAGGCAGCACTAAGGCCAAGTAGGTGAGAGCCACACCACTGTCATGTGCCCCTGCAGGTAGGCTCACTCGAGAAGAAAGCCAGTCCGAGGAATACCCTGTATGCAGCTGGTTCATGCTAAGTGACCACAGTGGGAAAGGGACTCCATCTTCCTGGGTCAGAGTTCACAGAGAGGCCGGAAGTGTTGCCTCAGTGACCCAGGTCCTCGTGTTCCACCCACATGTGAACTCATGGGGAGTGGCTGGAAATGGAAAGCCCCAGCAGACAGACAGCGGGCCCTTCGCTGCTAACCCAGCATTGTGTCCACAGCTGCACCGCCCACAGGGCAACACAAGTTGCATAGGGCCATTCAAATTTAATTTTAAATTAATTGATATAAATAACAACTTACAAAAGAAAAATTAGTCACCCAGATACTCTAATCACATTTTTAGTGCTCAGTAACATGATAAGTGGCTATCGTCTTAAGCACAGCAGATTATAGAACACTTCCATCATTATAAAAAATTCTGTTGGACACCCTCATACAGTACTGGTGGTCTATTATTGTTGGTTAAGTGTTCATACCGACATTTAAAAAGGATAAGGTTTTGATTTGATCAAATTTTATTAAATTTGTTCACTGGAAAAATTTTGGGGGAAAAAGCATGAAAATCACCCATAAATCTATCACCCAAAGATACTCACCTTTTGGTGTGTTTCTGCCCACTCTTTTTCCTTAAAATAAAACATGTGTATGTATATAAGTGTGTATGTATACATACATATACATGTCATTTCCCATATGATTAAATATTTCTTTAAAACATTCTTAGCCGGGTGCGGTGGCTCAGGCCTGTAATCCCAGTACTTAGGGAGGCTGAGGCAGGAGGATTGTGTGAGCCCAGGTGTTTGAGACCAGCCTGGACAACATGGTGAGACCTCATCTCTACAAAAAATTAAAAAATTAGCTGGGCATGTTGGTATGTATCTGCAGTCCCAGCTGCTTGGGAGGCTGAGGCGGAAGGATCGCCCGAGCCCAGCAGGTTGAGTGTGCCACTGCACTCCATCCTGGGCGACAGAGTAAGACTCCAAGTGCCATGGCTCAAGCCTGTAATCCCAGCACTTGGGGAGGCCGAGGCGAGAGGATTGCCTGAACCTGTGGGTTTGAGACCAGCCTGAGCAACATGGTAAGACCTCGTCTCTACAATAAATAAAAAAATTAGCCGGGCATGGTAGCACATGCCTGTAGTGCCAGCTGCTTGGAAGGCTGAGGCAGAAGGATCGCCTGAGCCGAGCAGGCCGATGCTGGGGTGGCCGTGAGCATGCCACTGCACTCCAGCCTTGGTGACAGAGTGAGACTCCAACTCAAAAAATAAAAATAAAAAAAGGAAATGTACTGTGAATTCACTCCTAAAAGAGACATCAGCTTAAGCTTTTTGAATGGACTGAGTTTGGAAGCAGTAGTGCGTCGTCAGGAGAAAGATTAGAGCTTTCAATTTCATGGGAAGTTACCGAAGTCATGCTGCTCTTTGTAGAAGGAATTTTCAAACCAGGAGTGCAGAATGTAGGTGCCAAGGGGGAATCTGTACCCTCAGCATCTAGGAGACACAACACACATACAAAGGGTGTGACAAGAAGAGCTGGAAAAGTTGACATAAGTCATTTGTATGTTATAAGCTTTGCCAATATAATCTGTGCATGTAATATTTAATACCTTAAACATTATAACTATAGAGTGACTAAATGGACAGTAAAGAACAAAACTCACGTTCACATATGTAACATTAATAAAAGTTCGGCAAGGTTATAAGAATAATGCACAACAGTGAATAGTTCTGCTATACTATGGACATATGTGCAACAAACTATTAAGATTATTATTTGTGAAAAGATATTTTTTGCAATAGCAACAAAGAAGACAAGATCACCTACAAATAAATCTATAAAAATTGTAATTAGCTGGGTGTAGTGACGTGGGCCTGTAGTCCCAGCTATTCCAGAGGTTGAGGTGGGAGGATCTCCGGAACCCAAGAGGTCAAGGATGCAGTGAGCTGTGATCGTGGCACTACACTCCAGCCTGGGCAACAGAGTGAGACCCTGACTCAAAAATAAATAAATTTAAGTTAAAAAGTAAATATAAAAAACTGTATAAGACCTTTATGGAGAAAATTATCAAACTTCTGAAAGAGGAGGAGGAGGAAGAGGCCATTTGCCTTCCAAGATATCAGGAGACACGCTAAAAGTACAGTAATTAAAAACAGCGTAGCACTAACCAGGAATGGAAAAACGGAAAACTAGAACAAGTCAGACTTGTGCATATATAGGCATTTGCTATCCAGAACACACAGTATCATCAAAGCAATCTTCAACCACCACCAAAGTGAAAAGGTAACCATGTTAGAAAATCAATTTGATTGGCAAAATAGTTTCAGTGTAAAAATCACTGAATGCTGAAAAGATGGAGAAACAGGAACTCAAAAACTGCTGGCTGGAACATAAATCAGAGTAGCCAGCAAGTCACCATTTTCCAGAAGGATGTATGTGCCCTGTGAGAAACAGACATATGCACAAGGGAAGAAGTTATTAGCTGGGCACAGTGGCTCATGCCTGTCATCCCAGCACTTTGGGAGGCTGGGGCAAGAGGACTGCCTGAGCCCAGAGGTTCTAGACCAGCCTGGGCAACTTGGCAAGACCTCGTCTCTACAATAATAATAAGAATAAAAAGCCAGGCATGGTGGCACATTCCTGTAGTTCTTGTACTTGGATGGCTGAGATGGAAGGATCACCTGAGCCCAGGAGGTTGACACTGCAGTGGCCATGAGTGTGCCACTACACTCCAGCCTGGGCGGATAGAGTGAGACTCCGACCCAGGAAAACAAACAAACATTAGAGCTCTGCTTCATTAACAAAACATAAACACAATTCAACTACCTCTTAATAAGCAAATGGATCAAATATGGCTGATTTATACAGTGGAATACTACTTAATTTAAAAGAATAAAGTAGATTTAGAGTGGGGCTGGGCATGGTGGCTCATGCCTAAAGTTCCAGCACTTTGGGAGGCCAAGGTGGGAGGATCGCTTGAGCCCAGGAGTTTGAGACCAGCCAGCAACATAGTGAGACCTTGTCTCTACAACAAATACAAAAATTAGTCGGGCATGGTGGTACATGCCCGTAGGCCTAGCTACTCAGGAGGCTGAAGTAGAAGGATCCCCTGAGCCCAGGAGATTGAGGCTCTGGTGGCCGTGAGAGTGCCACTGCATTCTAGCCTGGAGGGCAGAGTAAGACTGATTCAAAAAGAACAAAAACAAAAGTAACAAAAAAAAATCCTCCATACTGCTGAGTGAAAAAAGCAGTAGCAAAAGAATATGATTTGGATACTGTCACTCCTTAAAGTTTTCTTTTTTTTTTTTTTTTTAAGTTGGATTCTCACTCTGTTGCCCAGGCTGGAGTGCAGGGGCACTCTCACAGCCACTGCAGCCTCAATCTGCTGGGCTGAGTCAATCCTTCCACCTTAGTCGTCCAACTACCCACAATTACAGCCACAGGCCATCACACCCGGCTAATTTTTTGATTTATTGTAGAGACGAGGTCTCGCCAAGTTGCCCAGGCTGGTCTTAAACACTGGGCTCAGGCAATCCTCCTGCCTCAGCCTCCCAAAGTGCTGGGATGACAAGCATGAGCCACTGTGCTCTGCTCCTGTAAAGTTTTCTTTTTTTTCTCTTTTTTTTGAGTTGGAGTCTCACTCTGTCGCTCAGACTGGAGTGCAGTGGCACACTCCCAGCCACCGCATCCTCGCCCTGCTGGGCTCCAGAGATCCTCTGCCTCAGTCTTCCAAGTAGCCAGAACTACAGATGTGTGCTACCAAGCCCGGCTAATTTTTGATTTATTGTAGAGACGAGGTCACACCAAGTTGCCCGGGTGGGTCTTGAACCCGCGGGCTCAAGCCATCCACTCGCCTCAGCCCCCCAAAGTGCTGGGATGACACGCTGAGCCACCGAGCCCGGCCAAGTTTTCAAACAGAACTATACTTTAGAAAAATCATTACTTTTGGAGAGGAAGGGAAGGACAGTAATGTGTGGGGCTTGATATTTTATTACTTTATTTTTTTTGAGTTGGAGTCTCACTCTGTCGCCTAGATTGGAGTGCTGGGCCGCTCCCGGCCACCGCAACCTCGACCTGCTGGGCTCCGGCGATCCTTCCGCCTCAGCCTTCCAAGTAGCTGGAACTACAGGCGAGCGCTACCACACCCGGCTAGTTTTTGATTTATTGTAGAGATGAGGTCTCGCTAAGTTGCCCAGGCGGGTCTCGAACCCGCAGGCTCAGGCAATCCACTCACCTCAGCCTCCCAAGGCGCGGGGTTACAGGCTGAGCCACCGAGCCCGGCTGATCTTCGACATAGCTAAGCCCCTGGGATTTTAAGACAAGCAGGCGCTGGAGATCTGGGAGATGGAGGGAGAACCTGAGACATGAGATCGAGAGCCTAGAAGAGCTGTGAGGTCTGTGGACCAGGGAAAAAGTGTCTGCCCAGGGCGCTGGCCCCTGGGAGCAGGCTGGCTCAAGGCAGAAAGCTTTGGAATCATACTTGAAAGCCAGAGTACCAAGTCCCCATGGCACTCGGTGTGGGTTCTGGGCTACGTGTCTGCACAGGTCTCCTGAGCCAAACTGCCTACTTAAGTAGCCTGCAATTGGCAATTCCCAAGGGCCTTGGCCAGGGTCAGCGTAAAGCAGCTTCACAGGGACTACCTGCCAATTCAAGGCACACAGAAGTCCCCTGAAAACAATGTCTCTTGAGGAGGCATCCACAGCTAAAAATTAAAGGCACGAGGAAACAAGCCACCAAGAGAGAATTAAGCCAGGTACGGTGGCTCATGCCTGTCATTCCAGCACTTTGGAAGGAGGCAAGAGGACTGCCTGAGCCCATGGGTTTGAGACCAGCCTGGGCAACTTGGTGAGACCTCGTCTCTATGATAACAAATCAAAAAATTAGCCAGGCATGGTAGCATGTGCCTGTGGTTCTACTTAGGAGGCTGAGGTGGAAGGATCATCTGAGCCCAGCAGGTTGAGGCTGTGGTGGCCCTGAGCTGTGACTACACTTCAGCCTGGGCAAGAGTGAGAGTCCTACACACACACACACACACACACACACACAAAGCAGAAAACTATTAAAGTGTCTAAGAGGACAAAACCCCTTGTGTACAGAGATAGCGGGAAAGAATATAGCCAAGAAGCAGCATCATGTTTATACTTACTGCCTTTTTCCAGCTGCTGGATGGTGGGGCCTGGAGTGGCAAGAAAATTGTCACTCGTCTTTGATTCTGTTTCTCCAGTCTCCTCTCTGCTGTGATCAACCGGAAAATGATAAGGTTAAAAAACAGTCAATATTAAGCCTCTGGAGGAACATTTAACTTACTTATATCAAGTCTGGACGAATGCTCAGTTCTATTTCTTAAAAGAGTCCTACAAAACAAATCCTTTATTTAAAAAAACATATATATACACAGCCATGGTTCAAAAGAAGTTAAGGACCATTTTCTATTAATAGTCTTGATTGGAGAAGTGGGTTAAGAACACTGACTTAAAGGAAAGCCATTAATTTCAACTCATTAGTTCAAAAATAGGTTGGGCACAGTGGCTCATGCCTGAAATTCCACCACTCTGGTAGGCCAAGATGAGAGGATCGCCTGAGCTCACGAATTTGAGACCAGCCTGAGCAACACAATGAGACTCTGTTGCTATAAGGAATAATAATAAAAATTGGCCAGGTGTGGTGGTATGTGCCTGAATTTCCAGCTACTCAAGAAGCGAAGATGGGAGGATTGCTCAAGCCCAGGAGTTTGAAGCGATAGGGAGCAATGATCATACCACTGCCCTTGAGCCAAGGTAACATAGTGAGACCTAGTCTCTAAAAAAATTAAATAAATAAAATATGTAAATACAGTTATCCTATATAATTATATAAAATATATTTTCTATCAGCCTCTTCCTTGAATTGTATTACTATTACAAGTTTTTCACATGATCTTTTTTTTTTTGAGTTGGAGTCTCACTCTGTC